>QFEA01003610.1:0-17360 GCA_003315975.1 Lactifluus echinatus
GCTTACAGGGTGAATGGAGAGGTGTGCAGGACTGGTATGGAGGCCGTATTCAGCAGGTGCTGCGGTTATCAAAGTCCGCGAAAGGGGAGTTCAACTACCGCCTTGACCCCCCAATGATGGAACGGTCGAACCGCTTTGCCCGCTTCCTTGGCTCTCGGAGAGTTCTGATTGTCAAAATACCGAGGAAACTCCTATACACGAAGGATGATGCAGTCCTTACGCACCTCAGTAAACGATTCGTATTGTGTGGTCGTGTGTTTGTGCCCTTCGCCTCCAAAGAGCACATCGCGTACATGATGGAGGTCAACGAAGACGAGGATCGCGACTCTGATCCCTCACAGGGTGACGGCACACGCATGTCCCTTGGGGATTTCATTGAATGGCACAACCCCATGGCGCGGAACCAGAATCAGGTAGGTACGGGGCATCGCCATGTCCATTTTCCTCACTTCTTTATTGCAGCCGACGAGCAAATGGTCAACGCGGTTCGACCTCGGTCTCTCGACGTCTGTTCCGGTTCTCCGATTCAAGCCAAAGGACATCAAATTCATCTCAGACATAGGTGGGTGCAACACTTGATTCCTGCGAGCGTGTGCGTAGACTATTTCTTCTCAGAGGCACCACATGAACAAGGAGGGAAGACGCCGTCAGAGAAGGTCCTCACAGACGGGTGTGGACTTATAAACGGTGCTGCGCTGACTCTCATCGCACGGCGTCTTTGTCTCTCAAGCCGCCCAACTGCTGTGCAAGGACGCGTGGCAGGTTCGAAAGGGCTCTGGATTTTACACCCTGAAGACAGATCACATATGGAGCCTCCACGTATTTGGATTCGGGATTCACAAAGAAAAATTAAACTTCCTCCGTTAAAAGAAGATAGTGCTCACGTCATTTTTGATCTGTTGGAGACGTCCAACCGCATTATGACCCATTCTCGTCTCAATACTCAGCTCATCATGAATCTATCCGAAAATGGAGTCGAGACTGAGGTCTTCCAAGATCTGCTTCATGAAAACCTGTCCGATGTGTTCGCATCCCTGACTCAATGGGACGGTGCAGGTGCCATGCCATTGCTCTGGAATGCCGTGAACAGCCTGGGAAACGTCACCAGGACGCGCCTGCAGAAGTTGACACGGGGCCTTGCCCGGGCAATTGGTTTGGCTGGGCGATATGAGATGGACCGTGACGAAGACGAGTCGGAGGATGAAGATGAGAACCTGGACAGTGATGAGAAGTCACTATATCAGGTGGTCCTAGAATTGATCCAGGCTGGATTCAACCCCAGAACCTCCACGCATCTTCACGAGAAGATGCGGTTCGTAGTCGGACAGGCTATGGAACGATGTTTGAAAAAGCATCATATTGACGTCCCTCAATCCGCTGAGGCCTTCATTATACCAGGCGCGTATGCTGATCTCTGCACCCACGGTCCAAAACTGGATTTGACCGATTTTCGCAGATCCTTTTGGCGTTCTAGAGGAGGGACAAATTCAGTTTAAATCATCTGAAGAGCTGAAAGATCCATTGACTGAGACAAACGTGTATTCCATTCGTGGACACGTCCTCGTACGTCATTGCTTTGTGCTACGAAGCGCCATCCAACGCTGCTTCAGCTTAGCCGGAATCCCACAACGGTGGCTTCGGATATTCAAAAGGTGATCAACCATCCTACTCTCAAGGATTTTTGTCGAGCATGTTTCTAGGTTGAGGCAGTTGAACACGACCGACTAGCAGACTACCTCAATGTGGTCGTGTTTTCGACAAAAGGGTCTCGCTCGTTGGCGAGCCTCCTTGCCGGCGGTGGTCTGTCCAGTCCTTTTGCTACCACCATAGGACAAACCTAACAATTGAATGATTACTCGCACAGACTACGATGGAGGTGCGTGTAAAGATGATCTCTTATCGTCCAGAATTCAAAATGAGGCAAAGATAAGGCCATGGTCACTTGGGCGCCATCCATAGTCGGACAATTTATACCACCTGACATAGTCAACAAGCCACTTGGCCTGGAAGAAAAATATTTCGAGGGCTATGTAGACAGTGTCCAGTCGTTTCATAGCCGTCTCTCTCGTTTCACTCCCGACAAGGCTCATAAGGCATTCGTGGGGGTCCTGCTCCGCAGTTTGGAAGATGGCTACGTTGGAAAATACTGTACATGGTGGAACAACGCAGTGTATTCAGTGGGATATTCCCACCCGAACACCATCCGGCTGGCATATATATGGGTTTGATTTCGTCCTTGTGCGAAAAAAAACTAATATCTCGTAGGTTCACGACTTGCCTCGACTCTAGAAAGACGGGCCATCGCATCCTGCGGGACGTCCTCAAAGAGGATTCCAAGAAGTATGGCTGGCGCTTGCCGGATTGTCTATATGGCGGTATCGGCGAAGTAATGAATGAAGGCAGTCAGGGTGGGTCACTAAAACGGGGCAAAGGACTTCCCCCTTTCGTCCTCGATGCCTTGAAAGGCTTTGGTGAGGACGTTGCAGATACGTTTCTGAGAAAGTATGAAGAAATCAGCGACTCTCTTGGAATGACATCTGGGTCCGGGACTACAGACCACGATCTTTTGAGGCCGTACAAGCGCGTCTTGGAGAAATTATCGGAGATTGAGTCGCTCAACGCCGAGGCCGTTCTTCGGGAAGCGCGCAAGGAGCTTAAGATGGTAGAAGATCATGTCAACGCCATTCAAAAGGCGTGGCCGATGGCCTGTCGGTCGTTGAAACCCATCAAAAAGAGATCCGCATCCACGGAGAGCAGGGGAGTGGCCACTCTTCGGCAAAATTTTTCCTCAGGACCAGACGTGCGGTACTTATCGCTATTCGGGGACCTCCAAGAGATTCGTGCGTCATATGCATATTCGATATGCAAGCCAGACAACCCAAAATTCGCATTCGCGATGGCCTTGGAAGAACTTTGTAGCATCAAGGCTCGGGAAATGGGAGGGATGACATTGGGTCGCGAAGTGGCCGAATTCATGGCAATTCCAAAACCCACCGTGCGCACTCTGTCCGCACTTCAAGGGTCGATTTGATCGCATTTCTGTTTTCATATATTCTGAGAGACGATCTGTACTGAGGAAGATAACTGGTGCTATATCCTAGAGTCGCATGTTTTTACTTCCTGTATGATTGCTTGCGCTATATTGATGCACTTTTCTTTCATAACGGCCGTAGGGGGAAGCAGTGACGGCCCGGCCGGAGCTATTTAATGGCGGGGGCGCCGGTGGCGTCTTGTATTTTGTACTTGTTTGATACTTTCTTCCATCCCTGCCTCTGCCTCTCGAGACGTCAATTATCAATATTCTCACATCCTTTCATGGGTCGCTGGTCGCAATATGATGAGGTGTGAAATCACCCCTCTCCTTCGTTGACCACTTAAGTTCGACCCGTCGAGGCCATGTTGTACAGGATGACTATCGGCTCCCGGAGGGCATGAAACGTGTGGGCTATGACGCTGATTCAAGCAAGTATTTCTTTCGTGACAAGGATGGTCATCTGTGGGAAGGACAGGAAGGTGCCTATTATGGGGAGATGACTCAGGGTATGCATGCACCTTTGAAGGGTCCATGATAGTTTTCACAAAATATTTCATGGCAATCGCAGTCTCGGACACCGTTGTGGCCACCAATAACGATGGGGATGATGTGGAAAATGGTCCAAGACGTGAGGATGGGTACGCGCTCATCTCGGGTGGTGCTGTAAGTGTATTTTGATACTCCCAGACTGCCAGTTTACGTTTGGTGTTAGGATGATGGATCGTACCCACGATATTCGGGTGGCAACCCTTATCGAATGCTCTTCCCATTCTTCCTGATTATTATCGTCGTGTTGCTTCTGGTCTGGCGACTGGTCGTGTCTCCTGGTTTAACACCTGTCAGATACTCAAAATGCCCCGAGGGTAGTTCACGTGTGACAGTTGTGGCGGGGGACACGTGTTGGACGGTTGCCGAAGCGCATGGCTGTGGGATGGAAGGATTGAGAAAAGTCAATGTGGACCTGAGCTGTGAGAGACTGATGCCTGGAGACCGGGTCTGCGTTCCACTGGCTGTGGAGGGGGAAGGGGATGTTCAGTAGTATGATTAGATATCTACCGGGATACAGTTTTTTTTCGGTTCCCCGGAATCGCGCCGATTGTCATTACGGGTTGCTGGGCTGGTTGTAAACCCTGCCACGCACTACACGTACACCCTCTTTCCTTTAACTGCCAATAACCGTTAACTGCAGCGATGGCTCGTGATTCGGTCCTTCGACTTGGTTATTTCGGTAGGCTCAACATTTACCATTCAACACACCCACCCACCCACACTCTCACAACTGCACAGTCTTTTTCATTGCGTTGGTAGTATTTGCAATCATCGAGGTTGGACTTGCAGCGATGATAACACTGTGCAACATCTAAAGCCCTTCTCCTCCAGTTAGCCATATCGGCTTGGTTGACTGCACGTTATAATTCCCGCCATGACTACCTGTCAACCACCGTGCGCGACCGTGTGCGATTCCTCCTTTTCTGCTCCATCTGGACGACGCTCCTCTCTCCTCTCTTCCCTACGCTATTATTTATGGAACGAGTGGAAGAGCTGACTAGCGTTGCTGCTCATGTCATCTTGTGAGCACCATCCAAAACCCGTGACCACCGTAGTTGATATATTTCGCACAAGCTTGGCTGTATCATGGATGTTTTGGCTCTCAGGGGCGGCGGCTATCACGGACGCTCTTGGAGGAGGACTTGACTGCCAGTACGTGTCGTGCATTCGTCTCCAACCTCCTCTGGCTCACAATATTGTATGCAAAGTCTGCACTTCGTGTATTGCAGTCAACTGGACGCCCTCGAAGGGTTTGCGTGGGTTGAATGGTGAGCCTTCCCCAGTAATACGATTACGTTTATCATATGTTCTTTCCAGTGTCCTTTTGACGATTGGGTTTATCTCTGTTATGATCATTGCTGTACGAGCCGCACGACGAGGGGATGGATACGGCGGTCCGGTTGTGCCCTAACGAACTTGTCACGTGGTTGTTGTCCTCATTCATAATTTATGTCCGTGCTGTCGTGCATCGTACGTCTCCGTCAGCCTCCCACGTGCACGGCATGCGTCACCGCCGATGGGAACGAATATTCTTACCAGATGTCAATATCGATTCATTTTAAATCAGCCTGGACTGGAATGCGCTTTGTGTATCCATCCACACCCTGATGTGGCTTGGGCGCCGCCTTTGTGGATGTCCGAATCCTTTTTCTAACTCAGCGATGGTTCGTGTTGCAGACGGTCCCAGAGCTTATGGTTGCTTTTGTATTTTTAGCAACCAGGGTCAAAGCCATGGTCAGCCACAAACGGGTTATGTGGCGAATTGTCTGACTATTTAATGTGGCGGTAAAGACACACCCTCCCATCGACCTCTTCTATCTTCTCATCTGCAGCAGACGCATACATACATTGCGAAGATGCTACCCTTTCCAGTTTTCCTCCTCGTCATCTTGAGTGCATTACTGGCACCCGCACCTGTTATATTGAGTGATTTTGTCAAGACACTCACTCTTCGGTCATCGGCATGGCACACGTTGCCTGTGGCTGTCTTGTCTACCTTCTCATCAAATTCGTCGACATGGCACCTCTTGCAAGTGTCTGTTTCTCATACCCTCCCGTCGAACACTCTAGCATGGGACACCGTGCCCGATGGGTTCGATCGGGAGGTCAAGGAAACACTCATCGGCGAGATATGCCATGCTGGTCCGTTCAATGGGACATTTCCTGTCCTACTCCCTCAAGTCCCCTTCGATTCTGAACCCATCTGCAGCGCCCCAACTCGCGTAATCATAGTCTCTAGTAACACCATTCCACACTCGTACGTCGATATGATAAGTGACCACACGAGTAACACCGCCGTACTGTTCGTCGTTGCATTGGCAATGGTCAACTGCCTCGTATGTACAGCACTAAATCCACGTATCTAAACTAAACGGAATGGCAGGTGTTCATATTGTTTACGGACGACCACAGCGGAGCTCGAGCTCACAGCGGGAAAAGAGAACCAGAGCGTTTGATGGTAAATCTCTTCTCCTTCTTTGACCTTGACGCTCACGTCTTCTGGTCAGCAGTCCCTGTACTCGAACCCTGGAGCCCCACCACCACAAGAATTCTGGCGTTATGACACCATCAACGAGATGTCTCCTTTGCTTGTTGTTGATACGACGAGTTCCCTCTCCGAATTTCTGGGATGTGCCCCTACCCATGTAGACATGCACCCCACAATATCGTCCTTTGCTGTTGCGCTCTCCTCTCCAATTCCGATTACATCACCGCCATCTCTCCACTACTCTCATGGATTCTCACTCGAGGATGAAAAGTCGACCGACGGCAACTTGAGTCGAACAGCTCCAGCCATTTCAGGCTGTTCATCAAGTGACTCCTCGAACGTTGCAACGCCACCTATCGATTCAGCAGTCCTCAGCAATGCGCTGGCTGTCCTGAAGCCTGAGCGACCACAGTGCACACTCTTGGACACGGAGCTGGTAGAGGGCGATGCTTCACCACTACTCGGACAATCGAATACCCCGCCGTCGCAGGAACCGGAGCACAAGAACAAACTGCACGACAAGGTGTCCGAGTCGTCGACAGTCAAGGACGCCCGCGGACTTGATATTGACGCGCGGGATGTGTCCGATTGCCAATTAGTTGACTTCGAGTGTGACGATAACGAGACTTTTGACTACAAAGGAGTAGACTGGGTGCCAGAAGTGCTGTACACCCCACCCACTCTTGCGACCAATAATGAGGCTACATCCTCGTCTAGCCTTCTCCTCGGATCGCATTCCCCGCTACTGTCAAAGGGAAAGGAAGACTGTTCGCGAACACCTTTTCCCGGACCTGTCATCGATACCGACAACCTTCCCGTCGCAATTCCACTTTCCCCACCCTCTCTCACACTTGGGCATATCGTGCGGGGAAGTCCTGATAAGTTCGCATCGGACGATATTCGAGTAGGAATCAATTGTAGAGGCGGCAGCAAGATCGCTTTAGTCACCAGATGCGCATCCGCAGATGATTTCGGCGGTATATTGGAGCCTGTCAAGGCAACCCATGGTAAATGTTTTAGCAGCTGAAGTCAGCTTATTCCATGTATTAATTGCGTCTGTCAGGCTTCACTGTCCCTGATGATTGCATCAAGACTTCTCCGCATGACATTGTTTATAGTCCCACCGGTGAGGCATACCTCCGCAAATGATTTATGTGACATATCTAATACACTGCATTAGATAGCAAGCGATATACATCACTCAACCCAGAGGCACCTGTCTTTGAGCCACGCAGTTCCGGAATCGATGAAGGGAGAACTTTACTCATCGGCCTACAGCAGACCGTCACTGACGGATCGGGGGCATCCACCCACGGTCCCAGAGACGAGGAAAGTTCACAAACGCAGGAGTGTGTCGGGGTGGAGCCAAAGCACGCGACAAGGCGAGCGTGCGCACCCACGACTACATTTGAATCTACGTCCAACCGGTCGGACCCCTTTCCTGAGACGGGGGGGATTCAACAAAATAACCACTTTACGGAGGAATCGGAACCGTACGGAAGTCCACAGCCCGCGAAGTCAAATTCTCCAGGGCTTGCCACTGGAATTTATTCCTCCATACACGCGCCGGAACGGCCAGCGACAGGAGCTTGCTGGGCGCACCCGAGAGCCATGGAGAACTCGGAGCTGCAGTCATCTCACCCTATCCTCAGTTCAAGTCTAGCTGAGAACAGCAAGCAGCGCGGACTTGCTGCTTCGATTCATGCGCGTGGGGGGTGTCTATCGAACCAAGCCGCAAAACACCCACCACCACCAAGACGTTTTGCCGACGTGCCGAATTGGGCTGCCATAGCCAGAGCTAAGGACTCCACAAAATCAGCGAGTAGCAGCTCGGCCCGCCCCGATGGGGATGGGGCGCCAGAACCAGCACTTGACGACGACGAGTCGAAGCCATCGACGAGCACAAGGTGCGCGGTCCGAGATGAGGTGGAAGGGTCCGTTGACAACAAGGATGGATCTTTTGGTTCCACAGACGACCAGGAAGGTGCAGCAGGTCTCGGCGAGATCGAGGACGGACTCGGCGCGGAGGCCGGCTCGAGTGAGGACGGCTCCACGACGCGGTCTCGGCGATCTCGGCGTCGGGGTAAGTCGCGGCGACCACGACAAAAGACGTCTTACATCCCACCGCCACGGATGTGTAACCTTACCCAGCACCCCATTGTGGACGACCTTGCGGTCCAAGCCCAGACACTCAATGCACAAGCAACGCCGTACCCTGGCTCAAGCGGGCAGTACTATAATCACGCTACCTTGCAAGTGCCTCAACAGAGACCTTCGATCCCACGTCATATTGTTCCACTGAGTGTCATCCCGCACGACCAACCCGGACAGCACCTTCGCTACCCCCAGGCGCAGCCCATGTATCACCCACGATCGGCCGGCGTTGGGCCAACAACTGTTCCGAATTTTTTGTCTATTCCTCATCACGATACGTACCAGCATATGTTGTATTCGTCTCATAATTTTCCTCACTATGTGTCTCCCCATCCCCATATATCATTTCCTTCGCCGTACGGACGATAGTATCTCTTTCCCTTTCTTCCCTCCGCCTTGAGCACGTACGATAGACTTTCTGTACGACGACTGGGCCACTTGCACTTTCACTGTTTCTCTCTGCCTTGAGGACGTACATAGACTTTCTGTACGACGACTCGGACAATCGCACTTTCACTGCAATTTTATTTATTCTGTTATAATTTCACCTTCTACTTATAAACATTTCCGAGTTCAATCACCCCAACTCGAACCCGCATACGACAAGGTGATAGCCACGCTCTGACCATCCTGTCGTACCCCTCCATTAACTTCCTAGGGGCGATATGTAACCTCTCGACCTGCGTCCACTAGCAAGTCCTCAAGATGATTCATTTATTGTCTTATGTCTTGGCCCCTGAACTGTCAGCTCTGTTTTAGAAGTGGGAACTGCAGGCAGTCGCGTGGTCGTATACATAAACGCGTCCGCCATTATCACCACTACCGATGATGATTATATGTGAGTACGCGCAAGAATGCTGGCATGTTTGAACCAAGGGTACGCTCACACGACAATCGGTTTTTCTCCATTTCGAGGATCGCCAACAGAGAAGTGGCCAATGTCAGAATTTGGCTGCGCAAGTACAGCGCCATTCTGGATGTCATCGGCGGATTTTCGAACATCCCAGAAACGAACACAACCTTTTGCACAGATAAAAACAGGAAGAAGAAAATTGAGCGGAGAGGGAATACGAGTAATAGTAATGAGAACTCACCGTCCGATCCGCCAGTGACAAGGCCTAGCCCCCTCCCGCACCACCCATCTACCCATACGGCGTCAACAACCCCCCAATTGTCCCCAGCCATGCAGCAGTCGACTCCCCAATGCAGGAACCTTCTCATTGGTTTGAGACTATGCCCCATGAACCGAGAGTCATAGACGTGCACTTCGTCATCACTACGAGCAACGGCAAGCAACAGACCATCAGGACTGAAGCTGACAGATGTTACTTCACCTTCTTGTGACGTAGATGATGGAAATCTGGCTCGAAATGGATCGAGTTGAATTTCCTCGACAGCCTGCTTCCCATTCCTTCGGGAGACGTCAAAAATTCGGAGATAGTGAACACTATTATTGGCATTTGTGCAAAGGGCCAGTCTTGTACCTATGAGATCATCTATCAGCCCTACAGCATCAGACTTTGTGAGAACCAACCATCTGGGTCTATGGCGATACCATCACCACTTTCCTTGGCATTAAAGTGGTATGCACATCTCCCCTGGTCAGGATCAAGTGCAACATGAAACCCAGTAAAATCGTCCATGTTTTGTGACTCAGAAGATGCAAAAAGCATATCTGCAGAAGCACCTTTGCCCCACACAATGGCACCAACTGAATGCTGCACATTTGATGGCACAACATTAAGTTCTACAGGGTCTCCCAGTAGACCCCTCAACTGGGTTTGATGCACATAAACAGAGCTAAACAGAGATATGAGATTTCTACTGTCTCCTTAGTCAAAGCATACCCATTCATGCAGGTCACTGCTAATAGAGAATCCCTTTCCCGATACATCACATCATGTGGTGCCCTAGGATACTTGTCTTAAACACAATAAGTTAGAAGCCTACAGGTCAATTAAAAATAACACTAACAATACCCATTGTTTAACCTTTGATGATTTTGCCATAATTGAATAGTGCAATTGTTTCCAGCTGAAACCATTATATTGTCCCTGATGGAGACAACAATTTTCAGTGAGACTTCATAGATATATAAGATCCATACTGATTGGGATCAAAGCTAATGCCATTGACAGTATAACACTTGTGGCATACTGGCTGCTCTAGAACCCTCTCAGATCGACTCTGAGAATCTTCAAAAACACAATGCCCATGCAAAATTATACCTATAAAGCATTAGTTACAGGGGTAAATGACAAATAAAATTTCTTGCTACATACTTCTCTGGCTTGTGGTATCTTGCCAGATTTGAAGGGTCCCCTCACGGTTGTAAGTATCTTCAAGTTGCAGTTGTGCTGCTTATATAGACCAGTTGTTATGGCTGGTGTCATCTTAGATCAAATCAGAGCATACTAGTAGCCCTTAAGGGTTCAGGTTGACCTCCCAATGTTGCACTAGAGATGGCAATACATTGAGGCTTCTGAATAATTCTGTTGATGGCTATTCAAGAAAGGCAAGTCATTATAAAAGTAGGTAAAACTTAACTCTAAAGAGCTCACCACCCCCTGCCAAATGAAAAGAAGCAGAGACAGGTGCAAATTCAAGCTTAACAAGGGGATTAACTGTCAGGTGACTATGCTTCTTGATGTGGAGCATGTTATCCCCATGCTTCTGATACATATAAGCTTGTGCCTATAGTTCGGGTTGAGAAATTGAAAGGGAAATTGTAAGGGCAAATAATAGGAACATCACTTACAGTAACCCATATGAAATCCTTTCGTGTCCTCCATGCGGATGGATGTGTGATACACTCTGGCTCCACTGCAGAGCCATGGATTATCTTCTGTATCATGTGTGCAGTAAAATATTGAATATATGTTCATTAGCCAGTGGACGGAGCCATTTAGTAATCTGTAGTACGGTACGTTACTCACATTGCCTATGATTTGACTCTGGTACGGTGCCTCGTATTCAATGCTTGTGCTCACTGTTGGTGATTGCGTGGACCAGTCAATCTTGGCCCGTTTTGACTGCAAATAGTCATGGGTGAATGTACGCAGTACACAAATGAAATACCATCATCTAAACTTACTGGCCGCTTGTCTTTGGAATCATCCGAGTCAATCTCGACCTCGATGATATCTGAATCGTAGTCATGTGGTAGCACAGCCAGTGGCCTGGAATTGGCACCCGTTAAAACTATCATTTCGATGTCCGGGTCCTCATATGGCGACCCCGAAGCACCGGTGCCAATAAGGAGTTCGCGGATCTGGGATTCAGTACGAGGGGCAGGACCGGCGTACAGTGGTTCGGGTTCTGATTTGCAGGGCTGAATCGAGGCCGCCCTAGAGCGCGAGTTAATGTTACTGCCGAATAGCAAGAGTTGAACGCTGCTGCCACTGGCAGATGGCAAGATGTCTTCTGGATCAGAGTCATTGATAACTATGACGTCTGGTCTGCTTGCACGAGACATGCCGCGAGTGGTAATGGGGGCCCTTCAAGTTCTCACTGACGATTACCGTTTGCTGACGGTATTCGGAGCACTGGTAGGTGTGGCAGAGCGACGAGACGGCGCATGCGCAAGCAGGGGAGACTCGGAGGCAAGGGCAGAAATTTGAAGCTGGAGAGGGCCAGAAGGGCACGATATGGCGAAAGGGAAGGAGAGATAGGCCGAGTGAGGAACCCAGATGCAACTCTTCAAGACGTAGAATAGCCGTCGCCGTCGACGTCGACGTCGTAGTTAGCAGCAGCGCTAGCCCACGCACATTGCGTGATCAATCGATCGAGTTCTGACCTCGTGTTTACTCACACCGCACACAGGTAAGGTATAGTGAGTCGGCAATCACAGACGCCGTAGCACAGACGGTTCGTGTTTCTATGAATTCTATGGACCTTTACGCCTTCCGAGTATGTCTGCCAATCTGGTTGCCGCTACACCATGTCCTGAGTTTTGACTCTCTCCGACAATACCTTCTCCAGACCCTTGGTCCAAACCCTTCCCTTGTACGCGTGTAGACCTTGAATCCCTTATCGTACGCACACCCCCAAGCACGAGGGAAAACCGCTTTGCGAGGCCCTCCCCCTTCGAGTTTGCTCGTACAGTGACTGAAGCCGTTTGTAACCCTACCATAGGCAAAGAAATGCGCTTCTGTCGGCGAACCGTGTCTTCAACGCGTGGTGCCGAAGACGTAAAAGGGGACGTTGCCGGGGGGAGGGAGATCGAAGACGGGGCGCCCGAGTTATTGGTGAGAGGCGCCAACGGAGAGGAAGGTGAAACATTGGGCGACTCATCCGTCTGTGGAGAAAAGTGGGAAGTATTCGGACTGGGCGTTACCTGCAACTTCTTGTCCCGAATGCTCTCAATGACATGGAGAAAAGAACGTGGGCGCGACGCCGGCCCTACGCCGGCCACCGAATGGGTTTGTTCACCTCTGCCATCGGTCGATGGGTCGTGGGCCCCAACGTTATCATCCACAATGTCATCAATGCGCGTGAGAGCACGTTTTGGCATGCCCTGATCAAAGGCCATGAGCAGTGAAGGCGGGCGAGTAGGCACGAGAGCTGGGGTCGACTGCCACGAAGGAAGGTTCGACAGGGTAAAAGCTGGTATCTGTGATGGTATGTCGGGAGAGGTGGAGGGTGTGAATACAGGAAACACCGTTTCGTAACAGGCATCACAGGCCCGCGCAGGTTTTCCAGGCTCCTTCGAGTCTGAATCAAGTATGTAAAAGGTCTGCAGAACGATTTTTCAGTTGGATCAGTAACCAGCCGTTTTCTAGGATCAACCTACACTGCCGGAACAGCTAGCACAAACACAACGCCCGCACAACCTACAATGATGCCGCCTTCTTCGCCAGCCAAACAACCTTCCGCAACGCATGCAGCCTTCCGTCCTTCCGTCAGGAATCCAAACAGCAGGTACAAAATGCTCTACCCTGCCACGTCTCGGCCGATTTAACGCATCCTCAGGAAGATGTGGTAGAGCCTGTAATGTCCGTCTCAAGTGATTTGTGGACGCAGACGACGAAAGAGTTGAGTTTGGGTGAATTATATTTAACGATGCAAGTAGAGTTTCTTTAGCATTACGTATAGCCGTGCTCCAAGCATCGCGTTCATCTTCGCTCGCTGGAAAGCACGAATGTCAAAAAAGAGTATGTGAGATTGTAGCTCCGAGTATCATTCACCAGCGTAAACTGCGAATGAGCCCTCTGGACTCCAGACTTCGAATCTGGACTCTTCACCAACTTCGGTCGGCGCCGTGACAACTATCTCCAAGTCGACAAGTTCGGCTTTGCCTTTGAAGAGCCATCTATCTTCACAATTTCCGCTGCTCGCCTGACGTTTCTTCATCCTAGTTGGGCTAATGACATTCCGGCCAGATGGGACACTCGAGCTGGGTCGAGTTGGCGATGTAGGCTGCAAAGTGGGCAAGAAGCCGGGACAAGAATTCCCCATCTTTGGATGGTCGCGCAATGCAGACAGCTCTGCTTCACTGCGGCTGCGCGAACGCGCCAACATCGGACGTGGAGAGGGACGTGCCATGACCCCCTTCCAGTCCCAGCGCTCCGTAGGCTCACTGTCACCCTTGTCAAGATTAGCGATCCAGAGAAGACAATCCGAGAACAGAAGGAAGTCGCGTTCTTTCGGAAAGGTACCGCGTTCGATTTGAAGTAGCGAGCCACGTTTGAGAAATGTGCGGCCTGGTTCGACGAGCTGAAATGGTAGATTGGGCGTGTTGCGCTGAAGGGCTAGAAGAGCAAGTGTTTGGGCGTGGGTGTGGAGAGATGCATCCAAGGAAGTCGTAACTAGAAAGGGCAAATATCAACTGACCAAACGAAAAGGATTCAGGAATTCACGTGCTCTTTGAGACAAGTGCGTGAGCAGACACGAGTGCGGTATACTCGGCGTCTTCTAAGTCGGTGCAATTTATGAGATCCTTAAGAAGAAGAAGGTATCTCGGGCAACGCTGGATGATCGTGAGGAGCCAGTCCCGCAGTTTGAGTTTTCCGCAACGAGGATCAAATTCCTGTTCGGCGACAAATGCAGAGAATATAGAGTTGGTGTTGAGAAGAGTTGTCAAAGCCGCCAACGATTCGTTGAAAGAGGTGACAAACGGTGTATACAGAGACAGATAAGGAAAATGTGACAAAAGAACGGGAGATAGGCGTGGTGGAGAACTTGAAGGTAATTGTACAGGTGTGTCCACGGCGACAGTGATATTAAGGTGCTCGTTGAGTGAAGAGAAAAATGCACGATGAAGATTCCAGATGTCAATGAAGTTGGAGAATACGGAAGTGAGCTCTGCGCGGTCGAGGAGAGGATGTGAGGTATCTAGTGAGGCAATGATAGGCGTAAGAAATAGCTGTTGGATAGCGCACGTCAACAAACAAGGTTATACCAGGGCTCAGAGATTCAGCTTACTTGATAGATAAGATCAAGGCCTTGGACATATGTTCGTTCAGTTTCATAAAATTCCTCGATGATCTTGCGTTGTTTTGCGTCGCGCGCTTCGTCAGGGACAGGATAGACACGCCTCCGAAGGCCCTTTCTAACGTCCAAGGATGTTCGGCCAAATCTTGACTTATTTGTTGGAGAGAAGAACGGGATCTGAGATGTACCGTGTTCTGAGAGCGACTCGAAAGAGGCAAGGCTAACGATGGACTGCCTATTCACGTTGAGACTGGGAGTCGGAGGAAGAGACATGCGACGGAAGGGAAGATGGGTCACCAGATGTTCGGGCGAGGAGGCGATCTCTGAACCTGAACCAGGAAAAGTTAATTTAATAGGCGAATCGGTTGACATTGTTGCTCCTGCTCCTGCTGCTGTGCTGCTGTGCTGTGCTGCTGCAATAGCAGTAAGTGCTCTCTCCCACCCTCTCCCGGTCTTTCCGGTCCGTCACATCCGGCGCTAAACGGCACTCTCCGGGCACTGTACAGCTCAAGCCACAACTCGCCCCTCGACCACCAGCACCAGCAACAACAACAGCCGTCTGTCCGTCGAGCTATACGCGCCAAAATCGATATGTCCTCCGATCTCGAATGGCTCCTCCTTCGTGTACGGAAGATCGTCCTGAATGCGCTACTATAAATGACACTTGCGCAGGGAAATAACTCTTTTGTCGTTAAACGGGTCCTTGAAGGTCCCGTCTTCTCTAAAGAGCCGGTGGGTTCATTTCCCGATTCTATGCGTGACCCAGCTCACAAGTGTGCAGGGAAACCTTCTCAATATCCACTCACAAAAGTTTTCCGGTCTCGCTAATGCCAAAGTCAGCGTCTTTTACACCATTCCTCCCTCGTATTTAACATTCCCTTCGTTATAAGGTTATCGACGTGAGGCCTTCGTCCAACGGCATTTCTGTGACACACCGCAAGAAATCCGCATCCCCACGTGATGTTCACAGTGCATACACCTCCACAATTATTGGAAGCCGAACTGGCCCTCGTCGCGCTCTTGGCATTGCTGCGCAACCAGCCAAACGAGGCTATCGCCCTGACCTCCGTTCGGTAGGTGTACTACATCATTCCTCATCTATCATCAATTCCCGTCTCTATCGCCGAAATTCCCCGCATTCTCGTTAGAACCCACTGGAAACGCTGCCAAGCGCCATGAAGGCTGGGTGTGGACATGTTTGCAAGATCAATTTTTGCCTGGCTGGAGCTGATCAAACTCTTTCGGGTATCTCGTCATACGCTATCGGGCTTCGTTCGGTACTGTGCGCGAGCGTCCGACGAATTGGCGATGACATTGCTTCATCCCTGCCCCCTTTTCAATCCCGTCCATTTCCAGTTGTCACTTCTCACTGACATAACTTGACCAGGCCACCCTCGCTCGGGTATCTGCACTCCTCGCAGCACAAAAGGAACCAAAAGCAACGCATCCAAAGAGAGTCCGTGGCAAAAAGGCGAAGGCTAATGCATAGTACTTTTCCCTCCTTCATTCCTTTGCTGCGTTACTACTTCTGCATGATTGTCACGCGATCAGTATGATACATTGACATACGATAGTGCATGTGATGCAGTTTCTCGTGAATATGCAGGGTGTGTGTGCAGGAAATGTATCCTGGCAACCTGTTCCGAACTCGCCATGTGTCCTGGATGATTGCATGGCTTCCTACGGCCTATGTTGTTTGTCTTGCGGGCTATTTCACCCTTTTGCTGCCGGAGTCAAGCATGTGTGTGGTGCAGCTACGTCCGGACTTGAGTTGCATCAATCCTAGACATCGAGCGTGGCACCCATGTGTTCATACTTCGCATTCAATCCCCTCAAAGACGGCTTTAACTTATATACAGCTAATATCAGGTTAGTAGTACAGATGTCATAACAGCCTTAAAATAATTCCCTTTCCTCGCCGAGTCAATTCTGACTTTTCAGATTAGATAGCGACCTTGCCTCCTGGTTGAGAGATGCGCGCGTTGATCTTGGCCGCACCGCCCTGTTCTTTGCGCTGCCAACCCCCATCTACTCTGCGCTGCGGGTTCTCGCGCAGACGTCGTTCGTTCTCATGGGCACCATGGCTTTTGCGGCGCTCCTTCTTGGGTGGCGTCTCCTCCTCACCACGCGTGTGCTCCACATTTGGTTCAGCCCCTGGTGCAGCAGGACGAGGGTAGTCTGCAGGTTGCTCAGGTGAGGCTATGACAGCTTCATCACTAATTTATGAGTGCAAGAGATATGACCATCAGTTGGGTGGAGGGTAAGTGCATCACGAGGAACCAACACTTGACTGCTTGTTCGAGGACGCGTCGGAAGAGACAGGCGTCTTCCACCGACTCTAACTGGGATGGCACATAAGTGCATAGACCTTGGTAGAATTGTGCGAAACATACTGGCAGGAGAAGGCTGAGACATGATGAGAAGATCGACTATTGTCTGTCTGAGTCTGAGCTGACAGCTGATAGCTGGTTCGTTTGGTGATTAGTCAGGATTGCGAAGGTCACATGCATAAATCATACATGACGTCATTTGGTCATGGGTCATCCTGATCCTGATCCTTGGTTATCCGTTATCCGTGGCCGTCATGTCTGGAACTGGAACAACTCTCGAAAAGCTTTCATCTACCAAGTCCTTTGGGTGTGATCTCATCAAGTACAAATTCAAAGTGGGTTGGGCTCATCCTTTCCTTTTGCCGGCCTAGCA
>QFEA01003610.1:17397-43665 GCA_003315975.1 Lactifluus echinatus
TCATCCTTTCTTTGCCGGCCTAGCACCCGCTCGAGGAGATTGATATCGATCTCGGGGTTCGGTAGTCTGCAGCGCTCGGGGGTTTAGATGCAAAGTTCAACTTGTTCTTGCCTGAAAATGCGGCAAGCACCAAGGTACCGATCCTGTTCTACCTAGCAGGATTGGCTTGCACGGAAGACAATGGGTACTTTTCACCTTTTGGCCTTAGTACTGATAACATGCGATGACGTATACACCCATCATTTCATTCAGCGCTCAGAAAGGAAACTTCCTTCGCCCTGCTGCCAAGGAGGGCATTGCCATCCTGTTTCCTGATACCTCCCCCCGAGGTGCAGGTATTGCCGGCGAAGATGATGATTGGGATTTTGGCACGGGTATGTCCCTCGAGTCGGCACGATGAACGTCTTGACGACATACTGCACCGTGCACCCGCTATCTCAACAGGCGCCGGCTTCTACTTGGACGCGACCAATCCAAAGTATGCCCTCCATTACAACATGCGAACGCACATCCAATTCGAGATCCCACAAGTCCTGGAAATCGCTGGTCTTCCTATTGTGAACCAAACGTACTATTTGTTGCTCGTTCCGTATGCTAAATCATGACTATTCAGGACCTGACACGCATGTCTATCTTTGGCCACAGCATGGGTGGCCACGGAGCACTGTGCACATACCTTGCATCAAAGGCGAAACAGTACCGCTCAGTCTCGGCGTTCTCACCCATCGCAAATCCCATCAATGCACCGTGGGGACAGAAAGCTTTCGCCGGATACCTCCAAGATGGTATCGAGGAAGCGAAAGAACAATATGATGCAACCGAATTAATTGCCAGGCATTCTGACCCCGTTCACATTCTTATTGACTACGTCCGCAGCAATTGCCCTTCATTTAATAGACGACTGACATAAATCTGCGAACAATGCAGGGAAGCAGCGACGGCTATTATAAAGACGGCCAACTCCTTCCCCATAACTTTCTCAGTGCTGCGCGTACAGCAGGCTACGACGAAGAACAAGTACGCGTAAGAGAGCAGAGCAATTATGACCACAGTTACTACTTCGTAAGTAAATGCTGTGAGTTCTTCGCTGTAACAGCTGGCTGAGATCGTCACGGGTTTAGGTCTCTACTTTCGCTGAAGATCACATACAGTGTAAGGAGGCCATAATCCCTTACGAACCACTGATGCCGACGAGCAATTTTAGACCATGCCAGGTTCCTAAAGGCGTGAGGAAAACTGTCGGTAGTGTAAAATTGTCTTTGGTTTCAAGAAAGAAAGGTCCCACTATACTTGCTAAAGACATCGCGAGAGGGTGACGAATTGACGACAATGTAAAGTAGACAGACCCAGTCGATGAGACAAAAAATGAGACACCCCGAGGCACAGAAAGGTTCAGTTCAGAGAAATACGTTCTCTATAGGCTTTCTCCAGATCATCTCGGTCACAGTCAATCCATGGAGTTTCTAGTGCCATCGCAATGGTTGATCGTGTCTCATAGTTGTATCGCAATAGGCCCTTGACAAGCGACCGCGCTACAAGCTCGTCAATATCGCCAAGATGGCGCAGATGGCAAGCTGATATGATCGCAACCAATAACGCACCAGCAGACAGAGAATTCCAGATATGCCCGGGGAAGTCAATGTATCCACGTACGATCCTTTGCTTCGTTTCGATTTCTGTGGACGTGGACGTTTGTGATGCATCATTATAGTAACTCCCATTTGTCGTTAGTGACCGTTGCCGATCGAAGGGATGGCAACCACTGCAATGACAGTTTTGTTAATAATTATGCTTTTCGTAAAAAGGTTGCTTACGTTAACATGATGTAACATACAACGCCAACACTCCAGCAGTCCGCTGGCATGCCAACGTATTTCAGATCTTTGGCGTCGAGGGCCAGAATGCCCTCAGGGGGCAAGTAAGAGACCGTGCCGCACACGTTCAATGTTGACTTCGCTGCCCGTGGTCGGGCGAGTCCAAAATCTGCTAACTGCACGTGGGGGTAGGGACCTGGAGCGCGCAGTAAGATATTTTCGGGCTGAGAATCAGTGAGTATCGCGCTCGCGAGTTGGCAAATGGGGGAGACCTTGATATCTTGTTCGCGCGAGGGATGAGAATTGTCCATTGTCTATGAAAATAACAAGGATGTCCGTACCTCTGTGAGAGATTTCCTTCCTGTGGAGATAATCTAACGCTTTTAAGAGTTGATACATGATGTACTTTGCCTCGCCTTCACATAATCGGCCTTCACTCTCTTCGTGACTTGTGATGTAGGTGAACAGGTCCCCACCGGTACAGAGCTGAAGAAAGATGTGTCTGGCCATGTCGGTGAGCTGCGAGGGGACATAACGTAGCGATCAACGAACAGGAAGCGCTCGTGCTCTTCCACTGCAAGGATTCGGTTGATGTTGGGCTGATATAGACGCAGATCAACCTATGATAACGGAAATATCAGAAACACACATACATGTTGAACAGCGGCGAGAATATCTACTTCCTTCATGAGACTCGAAACTTCTTTCCCACTCTTAGCTCTTATGATCTTACAGGCAACTTGCTGATGATTCAGATAGTCCATCGCTAGATGGACGGTCGCAAAGCTCCCACTTCCAAGGCTATGTGAGGTTACAATGAAGTCGCCTATCCTCTGGTGTTATCTTGAGTAGGTTTCCTGGTTCCCAATATAGCATATAAGAGCAACTCAACTTTCTGCGCAGGTTGCGTCGGCGGGGTTGGCTCGAAAATAGATGCCCTCTCTCTGCAATGTGGCTGCAGATGCATGCATTTGAACCCTTCAAGTAGAAGAGTCAGCCCTTGATCCATACCTGCCACATAAGAAGTAATCCTCACTTCGCGAAGACGGAAACTCAATAACGTCGCCGTCCATAAGTAGCACAGACGAGCGTCGTACTTCATACCCGTTCACACTGAACCCGTTCGTAGAGAAATCCTTCGAAAAATAATTGTGAATTGAAAGGGTGGGGGCGCTGAGACGTACCTGGCACGAGACCATTACGCCACCTGTGCTAGTTTGTACCCTGTGTCGAATGTAACGGTCAAACTTCGAATCGAAGGAGCCGTGTGCTCATACATACACATAGAGCTTGCAATGAACATTGGAGATATAGCTATCTGAGATCACATAGGTGCTGGAGAAGTATAAAGAATCTCCTTATTGACTGGATGGGAAGTCTGTCCCCACCAGAGGTTCGGGTTCCGTCCGATGATAACAGGTTTTTTGACTTCAAGGAGCAGTACTGGAAAAATATTTTTCGCAACGTACAGCCAGGAGGAGTCTATTTGCCCACTTTCTTTCTTCCCATCTATTTTGTCCAAAGAAACAAGTTTCGCGCATATACCTTGATTCATTGCGGTAATGGCTGAGCAGGCGGACTAACTACTGGGCGATCGTACTGTGATATGAAGGCACCCCAGATGTTTAATGAGTTTGAGTTTGTGAGTGGTCAAAGACAGCGAAGTGTAAGTAAATGAAAAGCGTGCGAATTCTCGGCCCGGGTCAGCTAAGCTCCCGCCCGCCTCACCACCCACAGGTAATCTGCCCTTTCTGTGATGGTACGCAATGATTTTGGCATTCCATGCGTATATATGACGGTTTTAGAAGGCACCAAAGCCGAGGAATCCCAATCCTAGCGGGCTAGGCAGGGCAATCATCAATCGTAGAGCCAGAGATGGCCGTCATGCATTGGAATCGGGGATGGTACGCAGGGAATGATTATATTATCTATCATAGGGATAGGGTTCTAATACGGTATTATATTTAGTACACAACAGACGTTGATTCATCTTACGGACTGCGTTCTGTTACCCAGGAAAGAGATTTAGACGCATTCTTGAACACTGCCCAGCTGGCAGGCACAGAATTTACTGCAGGTAGCACCCACATCGTACACAGTATGATTTCTAGCTTATTCTGCCGTTAGAGCGTAGAAATTTGAAGATAATACAGCCTTCGACGGACACGTCTCAGAACCCGTACTTGCTTTCGGAACAAGATGAAATATCGACCATGAGGAAGCATAATGAGCAAAAGCAGCGCTTGCGAGTCCCGAGGAGACCACCGTGGACTAAATCCATAACTCAGGCACAGTTGGATCGTCAGGAAAAAGATGCATTTCTCCGATGGAGAAGGGATCTTGCAGAGTGAGTACAGTTCCATTGTCACCCTCGCCGTGTAGGTCATCCTCCCCTGACGGTGATTTTCGCAGGCTTCAAGACAGAGACAAATTCTTGTTGACACCTTTTGAACGCAACCTCGAAGTATGGAGGCAGTTATGGCGGGTTATAGAGCGCTCCCACCTGGTTGTCCAGATCGTGGATGCTCGCAATCCCCTGAAGTTTCGATGTGAGGACCTCGAAGCTTATGTCCAGGACGTGGAGGGTGCAGAGGGGGAAACAAGATCGGGGAAGGGAAAACGCAAAAATTTGTTATTGCTCAACAAGGCTGACCTCCTTACATCAAGGCAAAGGTGTGCATTCAATGTGTACTGTATCTGTCCGGTGCTGACTCCGCATCCGCTAGACGTACATGGGCAGACTACTTTGATTCACAAGGCATTCGCTATGCGTTCTACTCTGCCGCCATCGCCACCGCGAGGCAAGAAGCGCTGCGGAAAGCTTTGGCTGCTGCGGGGCAATCGAATCAACTTGATGAGGCTGCTCAAGAGGGTCAGCATTCTACATTCTCAGAAGAGGATGGGGGTCCACGTACAGAGGACAGCACATCAGAAGCGGATACGAGTTCTAGTGTCTCGGATGACCCAGATAGCCTTACACAATCTGAAAATGAAGATAAAGATGTCTATTCCAAGTCTGACGAAGACAATCATGACAACGCAGATCCTCGTGCCAAGATACTCTCGGTAGTCGAACTAGAAGATCTCTTCATTGCATCTGCACCGGACTTATCTGGTGAGATTTTTGCTAGTGGTCAAACGCATAGCCGTTTATACATCGCGTGGTCCTGCAGATTTCCTCGATGCTTCCGGGAAGCGCCCTGAAAAACTCGTTGTTGGTCTCGTAGGCTACCCGAATGTCGGGAAGTCTAGTACGATTAACTCGTTGCTTGGGGAAAAGAAGGTGTCTGTCTCATCCACTCCTGGAAAGACGAAACACTTTCAAACGATTAGTTTGTCTGATAAATTAGTCCTATGTGATTGCCCTGGACTGGTATTCCCGCAGTTTGCGACGACAAAAGCTGATCTTGTTTGTGATGGCGTCCTGCCTATCGACCAGCTCCGCGAACATACAGGCCCCATATCTCTAGTGGTCAGGCGGATTCCAAGAGCAGTGCTTGAAGGGACATACGGACTTGACATCAGGTCCTCGGACCCGGAAGAAGGTGGAGATGGTTTGATACGCGCTGGAGACTTGCTCATTGCTTACGCTGGTTTGTATTTCCTACATATCCGTGAAAGGACTCTGACCTTCGGCCAGTGGCTCGTGGGTTCGTGCGCTCCGGACAAGGTAATCCCGACGAGGCCCGCGCCGCACGTTACATTCTCAAAGATTATGTGAATGCAAAGCTCTTATTCTGCCAACCTCCTCCCGATTTCCCCGTAGACGACTTCAATCGTGAGACTTGGGAGCTGGCTCTCCGGCGCGTTGCAGGAAAGAAACGTGCACCCACCACTCGGGTTACCAAGAATGCTGACACGTATCCTCTTAATCATGCCATCAGTAACCCATCCGATCTACCGCCACAACCGGGCCAGAGCAAGAAATCTTATGTTCTGGATGAACAATTCTTTGATGAAACCGCAAGCCTTGCAGCACGGCCCTTTGCCAAAGGCGTGGGAGGAAGGACACAAAGCGTCTCACGACCAATTCTTTTTCCTCACCACCTTTCGGTTGCGGATGATGGGAGACCCCTTGTGGAGAATAATGTCCCACTTGGAATGCTGATGGTCAATTCAGGAGGAAAGAAGGGCCATAAAAAGACTAAACGGACGAAGCAACGAGGCGGAAAGGGTTACGATTAGAAAAATGTTACATAATTCAGAGTGTCGAGGTCGTTCGTGTCGTGATGTCGTGACGAGTATACGTAGCAGCCCACATGAAGCGAGGTTTCTCCACAGCTCTCAATAAGTCAGACATTGTTTCTCTCTTCAGATCTCTTCTGAGACAGACGAGGCTGCTACCTCACGAATATCTCCGGTATTTCTTCATAACTTGCACTGTATCTCTGATGTTTCACTTACAATCTCTTATAGTCTGTTTTACCGCCTCAAATTATCTGTAGATGTCAAATCCGCACTGGATGAGAGCCGCAAGGATAAGCAACGACAAGCAACATTCGAACGCCTCAGAAAGGTCATAGAGTTGAATATTGCCGTTGCTAGTACTGATCCTTCTTTAGGAACTCTCAAAATTGAAACTTGCTAATAATGGCCATCGACAGGCGTTTGACCATGTCTTAGATCTAGCATATGGGCGTAAAGGGCCACTCAAATGGAGCATTATGAGAGTTCGTCTATTACCTGTGCCTGAATGAATCTTTTTCACGAGCTTTCCTAGCCCTTACTATTCGATCCAGGTGCATCGTTGCCTTCTCGAATCATTTCATGCGTCGAGCGTTCGCGTCCACCAGTTTACTCCCCAGAGCTTACCGCGCTGCTCCTATCTCCTTATGCCCGTCCGTCCGGAAAGACCTTGAAACCGTCTGATCTTCGTGACCCTCCAACCTTGCCACCGAGAGCAGATCCATCATCTGAAGATGCTCGTCTATTCGGGCCATTTAGCAAACGTCGCGAAGTCAACATCCACTGGCGCTACTTTTCATCTCAGTGGAAACGAGTGTACCCTCCAATCGAGGTTTCTGTCAAGCATCCGGGAACACAGGAGGAAGTTGCTCCCCAGAAGGATGCCGTCATCGACGAAACCCGAATTCGGCGTGTTGGCATGCAAACTGCAGGACTATTGGAGGAGCTCAAGGCGCTCGCTGGCCCAGTCTCACTGATGCCACCCGTGCCTCGTAGAATCGACCCCATATACCGCCCATCTACATTCTCTCCCGTCGCAGAACGACGGGTGCTCCCGAACAGATATCTCCGCAGACGATACAGGGAACTCCTTGGCCGCGTCCCAATTCTTTCGTATGTGTCAGGTAGATCGGGGGTCAACTCCAACTGCGACGGCCACGCAACGGGTAAGTATGAAGTGTCACTAGCTGCCAACGCATTGTCGCCGCGCATACAACACGAGATAACACATTCCCCGGAAGTGGATGCTGTTGATCTAGCATGGCTCAAACGCGGGGATATGGATCCGTGACTACCTTCTTAGTCTGCAGCCCACTTTTGCATGCCTCGTCAGAACGGCTGTCCACTAGGAAACCTGTTTTCACTCCCTGTGTCGTAGCAGCATAAATCTAACTGTCGATCGCATTTTTAAACGGGCAAGAATTTTTCCGGTCGGTCACAACTGACGCCCGATACCGCCCAGGAATCCTAAATCGCTGACCTTCACGGTAATCCAGAGCAAATCGGGTGCATTGGCACGTCATCGCCATCACTCCAAGATTAGACTAACGAATCATCACGACAATGGGACGTTCTGGTTTCGCGCGAGGTTGAATAAGTTATACGTAGTGTCCGTTACAAGATCATGTAGAGATTCGTCAAGTATCCTTCTGAGCCTCCATCTCTAGTCCGTGCAGATCAATAATGTACATGCTGTAATTTTTGTCGCTCGCCTGAGCTCCGGAGCGATCCCTTTGACTCTGGTCAACGCCGCACTGCAAGTTGAGCATCACCTCATACTGCTCGAATGTGAAAGTCTGCTGTTTCCTTATTGAGGCGAGCATGTCCTGACGATGGAGGTTAGGGAGGGAATCCACGAATAAATGCCGACATACTCGGGGATTGAGTGAAAAAAGTGAATAGTATTCTTTGGCTCGAGGAAGCTCTCCATCACGGGCATCGCAAACGACGGTCTTTACGCACTGCTGAAGAGCAAGTATGTTGCGGCTGATCTTCTTCATGCCCAAAGCATTTGCGAGAGGGATGTGGCGAGCATTATGAATAAGAAGATCATCCATGAGGAACCCAATTCCACTAAAGACAAACCTGTCCAAGATGAGTTGACGTGCAAATATTCTGACGAAAACCTCACTTTTGTTCCGGTAATGGAAGGGTTGAAGAGACAATGTCATGATACTCTCCCAACTCGAAATTAAGATCTATTATGTGGGGGTCTGGTTCACCGATCTCTCGATCTATTCGCGATCGGTAGTTACCCTGCAACAACATATGTTAATAAAATATAAAAATCAGGGCTGCTGAAGAATTATGTAATTCTCACGTGACGGATAGCCAGACTGAGGTAATGCGCTACACGGCATCGGACGTCTATTCGGATGGTGTGTAGTATCAACTCTGATAATTGATCGTACGTCTTGAGCAACGCATGGAATCGTCTATAGAATCTAGTTAGCAACAGGCTGGCTAGGACAAATATGGTGTAACGTACAACGACATTTCTCTTGAAAGCGGGAGTTGGAGCTGCTCCTCGGGACCCGGCGGCACAGGTAAGGGTATAGACGGTGTAAAAGGGGAGGTGATAGTGGAGGGCTCCATCTGTATCGCAGAAGTTGGGGAAAGACTATCTTCGGGCACGGCCTTCAGAAGGTTGAGCCCAGCTGTAAACCATGCCTGGGGGCCAAGGAGCGTCACAAACAAAGATTGCAATGTAGTGAATATATAAGCGTACCACACTTCGATATAGGTTGCAGAGCGCAGTAATGTTTCTCAAAGGACTTATTAAATCCTCTTTTCCAATTGTCTTGTCTCCCGTCAACCGCGCTTCAGCGTCACACTCTCGGCGGTATAGTCCGGCCTTGTCTGTGGCGGTGTCCTGAAATTAAAATTAGTCAGAGTGGGTCGTATCTGACTATTGCGATATGTACCAAAGAATGATACAAATCACTCAAACAAGCAACGATTTCTGGGACTTGTGCCCATTGCGCGGAAAGGGCGACCCGAGTGTCCTGGTCCGTGCTCGCATGCGACGCTATCAAGGCCTGAAAGCGATCGCTACATCGTTGATAGAATTGAATAATGACTGTCAGGATTAAACGGGCGTATTTCTCCCGGTGAAATGGTGTTGTCCTGAGCATTGCGCATAAGGAGTTGATAAGAGCCATCAATGTCGTACTCGCCTAAGGGGTAATCAATATTATCGTACATAAGTAGATATGGCACTCACGTTTACCAAAGGCTCTGTTGACAGGCGGGCGGAAGAAGCGTCAGGGATGAAAGCCTCGGGCCCTTTCGTAGTATAAGCTTCAATGGTATCGCGCGAGAGTGCGGTGTCTTACCCGTTACGGCTTGGTGAAACAGTAGAGACACCTTCTCCTCTAGCTGGGGTAGATAAACCTTGAGGACAAACTCATCCAGCACAGCACTTGATGCCCCTGCAGCTTTGAATCCAGAGGGTAGGATCTCCGTCACGCGGTCAATGAAAGCGAGCATAGGTTGAAAGAGTACGCTTATATGGAATGCATCAGGTTTAACAAGTAGGCGGTGATGTTGATCTGTGCCCAGCAGCCGCTCGTCTGTCCCAACAGTGGCCAATGTGACCTGCACAGCAGTCTCTGAAGTGCCCTGAACGAGACCAGGGACGGTATTCCTGAGGACGCGATTAAGTTCATCTTCGTGTTCACGCAACGACTTGGTGGTGAGCTTGGGATCGGTATCAGCGAATCTGAACACATGCTATAAAGTGTCATCTTGAATGGGTCACGACATACGACGGCCAATGTACGCACCTTCAATTTGTCCCGCGAGAATCTACCCTCTCGCAAGACATCATTGATTGACGATATTGGATTGCGACCAGACATGACACCTTGCTCCTCGTCTGTTAGGTAGTCGTTTATCAAGGTCCGAACCTGGACAATGTCGTTATTCATATATAATGCACCACTGATGTCTGCCGTACTTCGGCTTGTATAGGCATCCAGATCTCTGCCAATGGGAATAGAGCACCGGGCTTGGTCCCCGAAGAATCCTTGAAGTCACGCCTCTGGGGGAAAAGGTGTTGTAGTGACTCGTACATATGAGAACACCAGTCCAACTAACCGATCCGATCCTGTTCGCCACTTCGTACACTACTCGCAATCCCTGCACGACAGCGTCCAGTTTGGAGTATAAGGTCCAGAATAAATCTCGTAAAATTTCGTGGTCTGCATGTTTGGTAGAAGATTCCAGCGCAGTGAGTCGTAACTGAAGCGGATTGATCAGTAAGCCATGCCCTGCCCGGGTCGCATCTACCCGAGAATTTGATAGGTTTAGTGTGAGACTGCCAGTAACACTGGGATTTGATGTGACGATATATGTGGAATGGTCCTTGGGGCCTGTATTGTTGCCGAACAACAATGACGCGCGACGGTTGTACTCAGCGCGTTCGCTAACTTCATCTACAGTGCTATCGACAAGAGTAAAGACTTCACTTGGGAGTCGCTGAGTGACAATGTCGAGGCCGCCACCAAGCTTTCCAAGAACTGAGAGTGACTCCAGTAAAGTCTCGACATAAGCAAACGAATCTGTTTCTGGGTTCCGTTGATTTTGGCTTTGGCTTTGACCAGCATTGGTCAAATTGGACAAGGATGAAAATGAGGTGATTGTCGAAGGTCCGCCGGAGTTGTAGGACAGGCTCGTTGACACACCTTGCCCAGAACCTGGGCCTCCAATTTTCGAATCCTCGACGTCGCCGGGGGGGTCATTGGGGCGGAGCGCAAGGTCATGAAGGTAGCAGGATAGCCTCGAAGACAAAAAAGAAGTATTCATTGCAGTTGGAGTACTCGGTGATCGAGGACGTCGGCTGGGATAACTCAAGGCTAACGGCTCGTCTTCAAATTCAACTCTCGGAACTGACGGGAATGGTTAAACGTGAAGGTGCAACACTCAAACGACTTACCAGATTGTTGACCAACGGTGTAAGCAGCCCAACGGCTCTCGCACCAAAACGATTTCAAGTAGAGATGATTATGCAGCTCATCAATAAGGATGTCTCTTAAGGCCTAGTCACGATGATCAGTGGTATTGCCAAAGTAGAACAACAAAATCAGATGTACGAACAGATTCTTGTCCAATGAGGTACGCGCGAAGATCGGCGACTGCTCCAATATCTAGCATATCCTGCTTCTTTATCGTCTTCAGACTTCGTACAAGGAGGACTGCGGCCTGCAACAGGCGTTTTTCAGATATCAGGCTCTCCAGTACATCGGGAACCAGTCTGAGACGCTCACTGAGACGGATTAAGCATGCTATACCTTGAAATGGAGGTGGGAACTCACATCTGGTCTAGAATGCGTAACATCTCTTCTAGTGTCTGCCCTCTTGTCCACATCTGGACAAGATCCGCTCGTTTATTGCCCAATACATCTTTAGTTTCTTGTAGAATCGTCCTTGCATGCTTAATTTGTGTCTGAGTATCTCCAAGATGGTTCAACAATGAAGTATGGTGAGGTAAAGCAGCAGCAAAGGCCTGAAAATGTTCTGTAAGAATTTAGCACATTGTCAAACAGGATAACAATGCTGCGTACTGTCTACGGAGCCTTTAAGGGCCTGCGAGAGCATAAGCTTCGTCCTAAGAAACGACTTCATATCTTTCCCCGTTGAGGAAGTATCAAGGATTTGGAGAGCAAGATCAACAGGGTTGAACTGAAAAGGGCACATTCATTACATTCCCTACGGTCACCATCTTCCTGAAGAGCTTTTCTTACTTCTGGATCGATGACAAACTCCCAGTCATCCTTTATTCGATCTAATACGGCTGAGGAGGATAATTCAGCGAGTGGTCACCAAGGGCTCCATTGTGCTCACCATCGATGTCACCAGCCTTAGCTGCACCATTTTGTCTGCGCCCAGGAATCCTGTTCTTGATGCGCTCTTGGGTAGCACTTTCTGCTTCGATAGCCAACTGACGCTCTTCCCACTGGTTATCATCGTAGCCCTTCATAGCCTTCTTCCGCAATCCGCTCTGGAAAGCGGACACGACAGAGGTCAGAGATGCTGGAGATGTTGCATCTGACTCGTCTGTGCCAGATCGGGCTGTCCACCTCGTTCTCGGGCTCGGTGGATTTCCGTTAACCGTACGATGAATGTCACGGTTGGCGCTAGACTGATCTGATCTCGTAGTACTCTCACTGTCTTTGCGGTCCCTAGAGACTCGCGCGAGAAAGGCAGTGTCGGAAATAGAGGAGTCAGGCGCCTTATTCACCCGAAGGTCGGATCTTTGGGGACGGGAGGGTCCTGCGGGAGAGCCATTAGGGATGATTGAACCATTGCTTGGGGTCGTCGGACGAGGTGGGCGATTGATCTGCAGGGGTTTTGTGTTCGAGGGTTGGTACGAAGATGTATCGATACCGGGGCCTAAGGGGCGTTTAGACGGAAAAGGTGGCGGTTGTCGAGACATTATGACCAGCTGTGTCAAATCGCCCGCTTTGCTTGTGCTGCACCACTTGGGGCGCGTTTATTATGTAAACAACGGAACGCGTCGTGATCACCGTTGCCCATTGTCCGCCACGGTTATATGCTCGAAAATCTACGTTCGCGTTCTTTAACTTCAGAAAGCACCCTCACACCTGCGTCTGCATCTGCTCGAGATGTTTCTGCAATGAAAGATACCAGCAAGTCAGGTGTCTTCATCGAACCACCTCCTCTGGTCCCCGCAGAGCGAGCTAAATACCAAGCTGTTTCAAGTCGTGATCTCCCACAAGATTTCGATTATAGTACCCCGCTTTCTGGTCATGTCATCATCGGAGAATATCGTGACGACACCACGCTTTGGTATTATGTAGAAAATGCGAGCGGTGTAGCACATAGAGTGAGTACGCCACATTCTATGTCCGGTAATGACACCCTTATCGAACTTTCTTCTCGATACTAGTTTGACGCGTCTACCTTTGCGGAGGCATTCCCCTTCTCCGTATCCGAGTATAGTGAGTAAATCATCATTCCGTTAAGAGCGAAAGCTAAGAGCTTTATATGCACTGTTATTCATAAGGACACAGGAAGAAGACTGGCGTACTCTCCTCATTTGACCCTTTCGGTTCAAATGTGCACCCCGACTCCCGTCCAAAAGTCTTCATCCGAATATCGCGTAAGCAGATGAATAGACGTCATAAACAACGGTCTCCTGCCGTCGGGTCACCCTCTGATGAAGAATGGGAAGGTGATGTCGCGGAGGGAGGCGATTTCTCTGATGAGAGTGATGAATATGACGTTTGGAGTGTTGACTCGTTGCCAGTTATCCGACGAAGTACAAGGCGTATCACACTTCAAAGTAGACGGGGGCGTACCGACCTTCCTTTCAGTCCCAAAAAGATGCGATTCCGAAAGCGCATCTCATACGATAGCGAAAACTCAGAGATGAGCATTCAGGATGATGAGGACCCAACTCGGAGGTCCAATCGTGTCCGCGATGCACACCGGACTCGCTACATGGACCACGATTCCGAACATGGCGAGTCAATACCACTCTCCGACGAATACGTTTCTGCGGATCGTAAGTTGGGGTCGAAGAGCAAGCCCGACATTCCAAAACGTGGAAAGGCATCGCGTGCTGCTTACGGACATATCCGTAGCGTCGCTGACCTAGAGTACGACGAGCTTGAGAATGGCCCTCTATCCTCACACAGACACTCGTGCGAGAGATGCCAGCGTAAGCCGACGCACATCCTGCTCCAGAAACAGAGGAAGTCGTCAAAAGACAAATCGAAACGAAAACCAAAGGATGATTTTGAAGAAGACGGCAGTGACGACGAAGATAAGTTAGCTAATTTGGGCGGATGGATTCAATGGTATGGTTGTACTCTGATGTCCTGGAGGCTGGCTGACCGCCCATCGTCCCAGCCTTAAATGTCCTCTGGCTGCACACTGGCGATGCTTGGCCAGTACCCAACGCGATGAGATACTTAAAGCCGTACAAGCACGAGACCTTATGACTTTGGAGGCAGCACGTAGGAAGGATACCGTGGATCCTAGTAAAACCACGACTGATGGCAAGAGCAAAGATCGCTCGATAGAAGCCCCTCCGAGGCGACCTGGTCTCGAACCTCACCAGACGACGGAGTTTCTCTGTTCCATGTGCTCAAAGGGCGGTATCTGCATGGTCTGCAAGAATGTGGCATTGGAACCGGATTCTCTGGGCCCTCGGAAAGCCGAGGAACATTTTCCACCTCCGTGTTCTATAACTGCTATTGATGCGGACCCAGTCGTACTAAAAGGAGAGGCTTCTACCGAGCAGAATCTTAGGATCAGGAACCAACACCAAGACTCCCCGGCGCTTTCCAACGACCTTCTGTTTCGCTGCAAGCTTTGCAAGCGACTTGCACACTACGCACACCTTCCGCTTCCCGCTGGAGTCAATGTGAGAGGATTTGATGTTGAAGCTATTGCCGATTATTATCAAACAGAGCAAGCTTGGTCATGCGCTGACTGTATATCCTTCGTTTACCGTGCGGAGAAAATTCTTGCTTGGCGTCCATACCCAGCCGGCGCACAGCAGCCGGAAATATCACCAGGAGAATCAATCAGTCCCAAGATGCCCTTGCCCCGCGAATATCTCGTTAAATGGCAAGACCGGAGCTACCGTCGTGTAGAGTGGGTCCCTCATGGTTGGTTGGCTTCAGTCCATGCAGGACTCCTCCGCAATTTCCTGGCACATGGACCAAAGGTCGAGCTCTTGGCTCATGCTGTTCGAGAAGACCAAGTTGCCAACGATGTCTCGGAGGGGGGAACCGGTGGGGCGAGTAAGGAATTGGATGACTCTGGTTCGAAGTCAGAATCTCGCTCTGAGAGTGCGGCTCTATCAGCCGTTCTCGACGCTGAATGGCGAATATCCCCTGCATGGAAGACGGTAGACCGCGTCCTAGATGTCTTGATGTGGTCCCCCCGCGATCAAATCTTGAACGTGAAGAGGAAGGCCGGGAAGGAAACCACGGCGTCTGAAGGCGTTGATGCTACTCTAGTACCTGATGCCCAGAGAGAATGGAATGAAGCCTTTGAATCCGGTGAAGAACCTTCTGCACAGAATACGAGCACACTAGAAGAGTGGGAAACTGGCAAGGAAGACGACCTTTCTGCTGATGACATCGATTGTGTCGTTTGGGCTTTCGTTAAATGGGATGACCTCGGTTATGACGAAGGTAGGTGCACTGCATTTGCGAAGGGACTGTAGTAGGACTACCAATGATTATAGCGACATGGGATTCTCCACCTCGTCAGGGCGAGCCAGGATATTCGGCATTCAAAACAGCATTTGAGCGCTTTCTAGATGCTCGGAGGGTTCATATAAAACTGCGCAGCAAGAAGGATATCGAGGCGTTTGAAAAGCGCTCAAAGAATGAATTTCGTCAAAAATATGCCTTGAAACAAGACAGCCAACCCGATCTTGGTCAACGAAGTCAACTTACGCTCATGCCATTCCAGGTCAAGCTGTCTCCCAGTACCATCCTCTTATCCTTCTGACTTTTACGGTGCTTGTAGATTGATGGTTTCAACTGGCTTTGTGATAACTGGTGGAACCACCAACCATGCATACTTGCAGACGAGATGGGATTGGTATTTTCCCAATATGTTCTTATTTACTTGCTCTCACTCACTTTACTAGGGGAAAACAGTCCAGATTGTCACTTTTCTTGGTCACATTATCAAGGCATTTGACGCTGCCCCTGCTTTGGTGGTTGTTCCTCATTCGACAATCACCAACTGGACACGAGAATTCTCCTCTTGGGCACCGGGAATCCGCGTTGTCCCGTTCTATGGCGAAGCCAAGTCTCGTGATGTAATTAAACGGTACGAATTAACACATCCGACAAAGATACAGGGGACGACCGGTGCAAAGTTCCACGTGCTCGTTACCACGTACGACACTATCACGTCCAAGGATTTCAACACGGCGATCAAGAACATGCATAGATGGGAAGTTCTGGTCGTCGATGAAGGGCAACGGCGTAAGTCATATACTACCAAGTCTCGCTAGAGTTTATCGTTCCTGGTAGTTAAGAACGACCACGGCCTCTTGTTTAAAAAGCTGAACGAGCTCAATGTATCACACCGGATCATCATGACTGGCGTATGTGGATCGCCTCGAAAATCTCGTAGAAATTGCTCTTACATATACCCACAGACGCCATTAAACAATAATATCCGGGAACTATTTAACCTCATGAACTTCCTTGATCCGAATGAATGGGGAGATCTTGGACGACTCGAAAAGGAACACCAGGAATTGACCGAGGACCTCATAAAAGAGCTTCATAACAGATTGCGTCCTTACTTCCTTCGCCGCCTTAAGGGTCAAGTCCTTCAACTGCCTCCCAAGGTTCGTCTATCATTGCAGTGCGGAAACACGTCCAACTGAATATGTGTAGAACGAGATCATTGTGCCCGTGTCTTTGACAGCACTGCAAAAGGAGGTCTATAAGTCCGTGCTTGGTGCGTCAATGTGCCAAAGTGCCTCATTTGGCACTAAACACTGTACCTTGCAGGAAAGAATGTTGAGATATTGAAGACGTTGACATCCAAGTCCAACGATGCCAGAAGTTCTACGAAGAAGCTGAGAATGAGTAGCATGAACAATATTCTTATGGACCTTCGGAAGCAAGTATTATGGTCCTTCGAACGGCATTTTCTTACAAATATACAGGTGCATACAGCATCCTTATCTTGTTTCCCCTGAGATAGAGCCGAAAGGATTGAGCCCCCAAGGAGTTCACTCTAGACTAGTAGCTGGTAGTGCGAAGTTGCGTCTTTTACAAGCGCTACTACCCAAACTCAAATCCAGAGGCCATCGGGTCCTGCTGTTCAGTCAGGTGTGTATCATATTATACAGGGATTACCCCTGTTGTCAACATATCTCCAGTTTGTCATTGCACTGGATATTATCGAAGATTTTCTTGAAGGTGAAGGGGTTACATACTTACGCCTAGTGAGCGGGAAACACACCTGATCATACGACCTCCTCTTAACTTGAGTCAGGATGGAAACACGAAGCAAATTGAACGTCAGAAAGGGATGGACGAGTTCAATCGTCCCGGTTCTGATGTTTTCATCTACCTTCTCTCCACGCGAGCTGGCGGTGTTGGAATTAATTTGTGGAGTGCGGATACCGTCATTATCTTCGATCCGGATTTCAATCCCCACCAGGTACGTTTTTACCCTTCACACTACGGTCTTGTGTATTGATTATTCATAGGACCTCCAAGTACGCTTTTCCCCCCATCTCATGTCCTGTAGCTTCATTACAACTGTGCCCAGGCAATTGCCCGTGCCCACCGCTACGGCCAAACGAAACCTTGTTTAGTGTTTAAGCTGATGGCCAAGGATACAGCTGAGGGTGCGCGATAGGATCACTCGATACTAATTGTCTTGTTTATATAGTCGACAGAGCGCATTATTCAGACCGGGAAAAAGAAACTGGTTCTAGATCATGTCATCGTCCAAAAGATGGATGACGAGGAAGGCGGTAGAGACGTCCAATCGATCTTGACATACGGAGCCGAGGCGTTATTCGATGAGACGGCAGCCACCCGTGACATCACTTGTGCGCATAAATTTACTCTGGTCATTTATTTCGACCGCTCACTTCCGCGTGTCCCATAGATTCCGATCAGGATCTCGACAAGCTAATCGAGAAGACCGAGACAGGGGAGGGACAACCCGATGAGGCAGGCGGAGATAGTGGACATGCCCTCTCTTTTGCCAAAATATGGACAGCAGAGAACGATGGGCTGGAGGAGATTGATCTGAAACACGAACACAAGGAAACGGCTGATTCTTGGGCCCACACCTTGGAGCTCATTGCAAAGGAGCAGGCCCAGACAAAAGCAACTGAGCGTACCGGGCGTGGTGTCCGTCGAAAAGCTGCAATTGCTGCCGAAAATCAGGTATGGTCAGCTACCTTTTTGCGAAAAACAGGTGGGCTCACTTCCTGCTAACAGAACTTAGATTTCTTGGACACGCCAGATAAGGATCAACGTCGGGATCGGGGAAGAAAGCGGAAGCGATCAAGATCCACGGCGTCTTTGGAGTCCGATGCTTACGTCAATGTCAACCCGAGTCAGTCCGAGAACTCCAGTGATGAGACTTTTGGCGCGGAGCTCAGGCAGGACGTCGCTGGGTTTGACGTCCCTGTAGTAGACGGCTCAAAGATGCCAACACGCCCGTCTGGAAAGCTTTCGCTGCGTCTACCTATGCCTGATCCCGTCAGCCGGTCAAGCCTTACCACTGGATTGTCAAACACCGGCAGTCATGAACCATATGCTTACTCACAGGAGGCTGCTCTTTGCGCCATGTGCGGGAACGTTCATGAAGGCACCTGCAGGATGACAGGGCACTCCGACAATCTTGTGCGTTACCGCCAAATCTTGCTAACCCAGCAGACCGGCGAGTCGTATAAAGAGCGCGTACGTCCTACCGACAGAAGAGTGGCCGTCTGACCTGTAACGTTGTCATTTTGGCAGTACGAGGCAATTGCAATGATTGACCACACGCTGAAGCAACGGGGACAGCTTCACCTTATCGATTACCAACCCTTGCGACTCAACGAAGAACACAAACCTGGTACTTCGGTTTCTGCGACGCTTGCCAAACCTTGCATCGAGTTGCTACCGACACAGCAACCCCAGTCACTCTCCAAGACGAAAGCAGATCTGCACGTTTTTCCTCGAGGAGTGTCGTACGGCAATGTTCCGTCTTCTAATAGTTTGACCAGGGGTGGCTTACAAGAAGCGTCAACACACGAACATATTTCGTTGAAACGGCCATCCGATGCTCCAAGTGGTGCAAAAAAGAGGCAACGGACGGCCAGTTATCATGGTTGCCCCGTTTGCGGAGGACCACACCATCTGATCAAAGATTGTCCTATAACCGCAGCGGGACCAAAGAGGTATGGATCTTCATAGCTTCATCAACGACCTTACGGGGCTTGACTAAGCTTCGTGAATAGCATATACGAGGCCATCCTACGACTGGAGTCCCAATCGGGACAAAGCGCTACGGTTGCTGTCCTTCGTGATATCCTCAGGAAACAGGAAACCCGTGCACTTGGCTCAACACACAGTCAAGCAAAGATATCAGAAATGAGTGACACTATAGCTGCAGCCGGCAGAGCGGCCAATTAAGAAACTGACAATCAAAGTTTATACTATATGCTATACACAATGCCTAAGGTAGAATATATAGCACATTATAATTTGTTGTAGCACATCATAGTCATCGCATACACTAAGTCAGATACTTGCCCGATGCCTTGTATCTATTCGCTAAATTTCCATTTAGTTCATACCCCGCCGGCTCCAACAACATTCTCCAACACGTCAGCCAACAATCAACTCTTGAATGCTCTGTACAGTTGGTAGACCCAAAGACATATAGTAACGCCACGACGCCACGGCTGATAGAAGCCCTGATACGAGGCCGCGTGACACTGATACAGATGACGCCTTGGACTGCGCAGTCGGACCCCTCTCAGACTCAAACTTCTACTCACTCTTCCAAAAGGCCATTCCGTGATACCTTTCCTTCTGATTTGGTCATTTCTAAAAGAACTCGCAAGAAATCCAATATCGAGACTGGGATGACTCTACCTCCTCTCCCACCTATTCACAGCGACGCTGCCCTTGCAATATTTGTTCACCGATCTTTTAAACCTGCGGGACACAACGATGTCTTCGGAGATGGCGACCGCCTCGCTTTCCTCGGGAAGCGAGTGCTAACCATGATCATCGCGCAGATTCTTTTCGAGCGACGGCCGATGTTAGAATTTGCAGAGTTAGAAGTAAGCACGATTGTCGCCTAGGACATTGACCTGCGCATCCTCATCTCGACGCGAATTCGCCGCAGCAAGAGTTGCAGACAGTGCTGTCAGATGATTCCTATGAACAATGGGTTTCGCATTACGAAATGCGCGAAAAGGTTGCTTGCCCTCCGGACCGTCGTAGAGAGCTGAAAGAAGGCATAGTTGAGTTCTGACTCGAGATGGGTGATCAAGCTTTTATTGACACAACGATGCACAGGAAACCCAACACTTATTTGATGCCTATGTAGGTGCTTTGTACGTTGAACGGAACTACGACCACGTAAAGGCCTGGATCGGCCCTTTGGTATTCCCAGATTCCAACCCACACTCCGCTCTGTCACCGTCCTTCGGGACATCACCCTTTGGATCGTCCTCCTACGGATCTTCTGCAACCTACATGGGTAATCCACCTCCGCCTGCATCACCTCCACCGCCCCTGCCCAGTAACCCCCTGGCACCCGGGGCACCAAAGTCGGCTTTCCTCGCGTTATTCAATCAAACAGCTGCGCAACGCGGAGTAAGGGTTGAATGGAACGCAGCGCAGTCGGGACCAGGCCATGCCCTGACTTGGAATGTTGAGTGTGTGGGTATGTACTGCGGAACGTTGCTGGCTGAGTCATGACGCTGAGTGTTCCTGCTTAGTTGATGGAATAACAAAAGGTAGAGGGGCGGGGAAAAGCAAGCAGCAAGCGAAGGAGGAGGCAGCGCGGCAGGCGCTCCAAGCAATGGGTTGGGCCAGTGCAGCGATGGGTTCATACTACTGTACGTTCTCTGAGCGCTTTACGATCGCCTCGCGGAACTAACCAGGATCTCCACAACATCAGAACGTGGCCAGAAGAATGGACTCTGATATATCAACTCGCCATGCATGTAAATAGGTTGAGAGCTGTACCAAATCTGTATCTAGACTAGCTGGATTCTGATGGATGATGGAAAGGTGATGTGATGTGCACGTCTAAGTGAGAAGGTGGGAGGTGGTGTAGGGGTGGCATGACTAAGCGTTCTGTCAGTGGTAGACAGTGCATACAGTCCTCATCCTAGGACGACGACGACGACGACGGCGACAGCATACACATGGAGCATTCCCACCTTGTGCCACCTCATCCTGTATCGCTGCCCCTCCCCCTTCCTCTCTCCCCAGTCCGAGTCAGCAACAACGACCGTCGTCGTCTCGACTCATTTGAACCGCTTTCCCCCTCCGGTCCCGCCCCTTCACCTCCCTCCCCTTTCTTTCATCCTCACTCTCACTCTCAGACGCCTCCTCCTTCCTCGCCCTCTCCAAACCCCCATTCCCTTTATGCCCCCAAAGCTACAGCGCTTTCTACGCCTAGATATCCTCAAACCACCACTCCTACTAACTTCCATCGTTCATCATTGCTCAGCATGCCGGCCACTTCTTTTCCTTCAAGCTTACCGTCATCGTCAGGACAGTCAAGCCCCAACGTGATCGACTTGACTACTTCGCCATCGCCCTCTCCTGTTCCTCCACCCCCGCCGCAACCGCAACCGCAACCACTGCTCCTACCTCCGCCAAACCTACCTCGGCCACCACAGTTCTCCTCTACGCCACCCTCCTCTATACCTCCTACCCTCGAGGGAGCTTCACCAAAAACTCCTGTCTGCATTGGCCGTCTGAACCTAACGGCTCTAGTAATGTATAAATCGGCGTATCTGGACATCTCCCCTTCCGAGCCATCGAGCTCAGACCCAGTATGGGGTCCTGTCCGATTACAATATGAGCGTGCATCACAGCATCCCAGAAGCGAGGATACTATCCAGATCAGGACCCCGAATAGGAGGGACTCGCAGGGCGAAATACATCCTGGCGAGGACTTTGCTGTTGTTGAACAAAGATCCGCGTCAATCCTGGGACCTATGCTAGGGAAGGGCCTGATACGTCTCGAGTCTAGAATACGCAGAGGAAACCGGCATGTACGTGTTTCACAGTGCTGAAAATTTCTTCAAGTGAACTTTCGCCACACAGCTCCCCGTTCTCCCACTCGAAGTGCTCGTGTACACTCCGAAGGGTAACATCGCGGTGGTTGGAAACTTTCTTCGCCAGAATGGCCTTCTCTTAGAACACCCTTTGTTGATCCCCACTCAAATTTTCTATCACAACCCTCACAAACCGCCGCCAGGGAGTCACGCGTCTACTCTCCTGACAGGTTCGCATGCCGAATATAGCGGTCCAGGTGGCAATTCCAGTCGATGGCCGACTCCTACTATCTCCGGAAAGACTGTTGAGGTACAACGCGCTCAGGTGGATGAACTATTCAAGAATTTGCGAGGCGGCGAAGAACTCGAAGAGACTCAGCCTCGTAAGTATTCTCGCAGCATCTCTATCCCTGGTCACGTCTCCAACCGTACTCTGCTCTTTCAGCCCCTGAAATCGGGACTCTCCTGTATCCGCATCAGAAGAAGGCCTTGACCTTCCTTCTTGAACGCGAGCAAGAGATTGACAGGGGGAGCCAAAGCTCTACCTTGTGGCAGTGTTTGCCCAATCCTATTACAGGACAAAAGGCTTGGTGTCACCTCGTGACCCAAACGGAGCTCTCCGAAGCGCCTCGCGAGTCGAAAGGTGCCATCTTGGCCGACGACGTGAGTACCACTTTGCCTGTGAGGATTGGCCTGTTGACATGCGTTGCGCACCCTTTAAGATGGGTTTAGGCAAAACAATCACTTCCGTCTCTCTCCTTGCTGCTACTCTCAAAGCCGCGAAAGCATTTGAGGCAGTGCCCATAGTCCCTCCAACCCCTCCCAGCAGACCTCAGGGATCTGATCTTAGTGCAGAACATTTTGCTGGTCGTGTATGGGGAATGCCGTCGTCTTCTACATCTATGCTATCCATCATGGCCGCCAAGGCAAAGGCGAAGGAGGAAAAGGCTTTAGATCTAGCAGAGGAACAATATGCTAGAGCTTGTCGTATAAAATGCAAGAGCCGTGCCACTCTGGTTGTCTGTCCATTGTCCACTGTCGCGAACTGGGAAGACCAGTTTCGAGAGCATTGGAGTGGACCTGTGCATGTCTCGGGTGGCTCAGGAAGCTGTGCTAATGAAGATATGACAGGCACCCAGATGACCCTGACAGCCATGTTTGCCAGCAATGCGGATGGAGACGGTCACCCATCTGATGATGGGAATATAGTATCACGGGCGAAGAATGGCACCCCGCTCCGCGTCTATGTGTATCATGGAAATGCGCGTCGCCCTGACCCTACATTCCTTGCCAACTTTGATGTGGTCATCACAACATATTCCACACTTGCCTCGGAATTCTCTAGACAGACCCGCAGCCTTGAAGATGGCGATGATCCCGCTAGTGATTCTTGCAACGAGACAAATAACAAATCTTCGAAGCTCACAAAGATCGGCAAACGCAAGCGACCAGCGAATAACGGGGTAGAAGCTACCAGCCCTTTGCAAAGTGTTCACTGGTTTAGAGTAGTCTTGGACGAGGCTCAGTGAGTAATGGTTGATAAACAAACTTAATTGGCACTCAGTTCTTGGTCACTTACCCAGCTCAATCAAAGAGCTCAACACCGTCGCATGCCGTGCCTCGTGTGATCTCATGGCAGATCGGCGATTATGCTTGACCGGGACACCAGTACAAAACAAGCTTGACGACGTCTTTGCCCTGATCAAATTCTTGAAGCTGTCCCCTCTCGATGACAAGGCTACGTGGACAGAATTTATTGGATCTCCCGTAAAATATGGTCAGCCACTTGGTGTGGCCCGGTTACAGACCATCATGAGGAGCGTCACATTACGCCGCACGAAAGAAAGCAGGACCCCGAATGGTCAGCGTATATTGACCCTTCCCCCACGCCGCGACGAACTTCGTCTCCTAAAGTTCAATGCCCAAGAGCAGGAGCTTTATGATCAATTCTTCAACGAGTCCAAAGCCGAATTTCATGAGCTCTCACACAAGAATGAGGTCATGAAGAACTATGTGGGCATTTTGCAGAAGATTCTTCGTCTTCGGCAAATTTGCGATGATCTGGAGCTCGTGAAGGGCAAAGGCTTCCTTGGAAACACACAGCAAGACGCGTCCTACGAAGAGACCGTGGCTGCGATCGCTGCCGAAGGTATTACTGCTGCTCGCGCCGCTATTATTTTTTCCCTACTTCGTGAAGCCGCTACTACCCAATGTTCTGAGTGTGGCGTTGAACTCTGCCCCGCCGAAGTGACGTCCAGCACAGCCAGCGGTGCTGACAGTGACGTCGGCTCAGCTGTAAAACGAAGCCGAAAGACGAAATCTTCACGTGCGAACACACGGCCAAATTCGCCCGCCATCGTGCAACCTCCGCGTCCTGTCATGACCCGATGTCAACACCTCTTTTGCACATATTGTTTCAAGCGCAAGGTGGATCCTGATGGGCCAGGATGTGGTGCTGATATCATGAAGTCTTGTTCCGTGTGCCAAAATATCTTGCGTCCGGAGGATGCCGTAGAGTTTGACCTAGGTATGATGGCCATAGAGGCAACGGGAAAGAGGAAGTCGGGCAAGCGGGAGAAGAAATGCCGCGCTGATTCGTCTGTGGTTTTCCAACCGTCAACCAAAGTCAAAGCGTTACTTGGTGACCTTGTCCAATTTTCCAAGGCCAACCCGCATTCGGTCAATTACGATCCCACTTCGTTGGAGGTGCAGATGGTCGACGACCAAGGGAACATACTCGATGATGGTGTCGTCAAAACGGTCGTCTTGTACGCTCTCTCTCTCTTCAACCGTCACAACCTTGGTATTCATAACAGGCTTTCTGTTAGCTCACAATGGACAACGATGCTAGACCGAGTGGAAGATGCCTTGGACGCCTCCAGTATTCGCTATGAACGCCTAGATGGCACCATGAAACGAGAGGATCGCAGTCGGGCCATAGACGCTTTGAAGAATGACCCCGGCTGCGAAGTCCTTCTAGTCAGCCTCAAGGCAGGAGGTGTCGGCCTGAACCTCACTGCCGCTCAACGCGTGTATCTCATGGATCCATACTGGTAAAGCAAGAAAACTGCATAGCAAAGCCCGTCAGCTAATGAGGTATCATGCAGGAACCCCGCCGTTGAGAACCAGGCTGTGGACCGTATAGTGCGTGGTTTCCGCACTTCGTACTCTGTACTGGACTGACACGTTGAGTACAGCACCGTCTCGGTCAAACAAGACCCGTAACCACGGTCAAGTTAATCATCGAAAACTCGATCGAGGCGCGCTTGCTGGAGGTACAGAAAAAGAAGACAGAGCTAGCTAACATGACGCTGGGACAGAACTTTAGCAAGCATGACTTGATGCAACGTCGTATGGAGGAGCTCAGACAACTCTTTAGTCGCTAGAGCATTTCGCACTCTCATATTTCATATCTGGGCATCTTTTGTCACCACATACCGCTTGTCGATTTGTCGACGGTTCGCTGTTTTCTCTGTCATTACAAATCATATTGTGATACATAATAGGTGTATGGATATATCGTTCGTGATAATTATCATTTAGACGACGTAGACTATTGATGTGTACTCGCATCTCATGTTTAGAAGGCCATTTCTGCACCACTACTCCCAGCGCTAAACGCATAAATGATGCTTTGACTGACGAAGAGGCCAATGGTGACACCGATTGCAACCTGAATCATGCGCAGGCCGAGCGTGAAGCTGCTGTAGTACTGTTGCACAGAGCTGTCGTAGTTTCCAGTGAGTCCACCAGCTTGGGCAAGGCCAGACTAGAGTGCAATCAAGCCCCTTCCTCAGCGCGACTCCGAGAAGAGCAGAGATAGCCGTCCAGAATACATACCGGTACGAGGAAGAGCACGCCAGTGACCATCGATGTGAAGGCTGTCCCACGAGACCATCTAGAGTATATGTTCCCCAAAAGGCCGATGACAAGAGCCCCAGCCGCGGGCGCGAGCGCGCCCTTGTCAGACAAGAACCGGTTCGAGATCTTGTTCGCAGTGTAGGAGCAGCACGAGAAGATGACCATGATGGGCAACCGCGAGCTCCGGAACGACTGCAGATTCGAAAGAGAGGAGCAGGCCGAGTAGAGGGGCACTAGGAAGAACATCGTCCACCAAGGGAAGGGCTGGCGGTACCAGGGCCAGGCTGGGTCGCGGTAACATCCTGGAAGCACAACGAGGTTGAGAATAAACAAAGGATGTGTTAGACAAGGACACGAGAATCTGCGGCTGCAGCGGTGAGAGAGAGTAGGACTTACCTCGAGATACGTGACTGTTCGTGGCATTGATGAACCCGAAGGTGCCGGAGAAACTAAGATCGGTGGTGGAATTCGATGTGTTGTGAGCGGTGAATGTGCCATGTATGATATCGGCCTTGACTCCACTTTTGACGACGCCGAGCGAGTCGTAGTGGCTGTGATTTACGAAAAGGATGGATATGTCCGAGCCTATAGTAAGGCCAAAACCCTTCGCGGAAATGGAGTCGCAAAACATTGCGCTCAACCAGCTAT
>QFEA01003610.1:43732-55860 GCA_003315975.1 Lactifluus echinatus
AGTGGCTGTGGTTTACGAAAAGGATGGATATGTCCGAGCCTATAGTAAGGCCAAAACCCTTCGCGGAAATGGAGTCGCAAAACATTGCGCTCAACCAGCCATGAGACGGTACTCACCATAAAGAATGTATAGATAATGGCATAAATCAGTCGCACAGAGCCGCACAGTATGTTGCGAGAGGTCAGCTCAAGAGCGCTTATCACTACGGGTCGTTTTGTCATGCTATCGACAGACCGCGAACATCAAGGACGCAGCTCACAGATGGTAAACCCGGGGAGGATCAAGACGATGCCAGCGGACGAAATTGAACTGTAACAGAATAGACGACCAGGAATGCTGCTCAATGACCGGGCGATGAACGAAACGATGATGGATACAGATATCCTGACGACAACCATGAGGTGGCATTAAAATCGTTATGATCCCAATGCATACTCGTATACGTTTGCATACACAGAACTCTTTGCTGCTGCTTGGAGACCCAAATATTGCAAGACACAAGCACAGGTGCCGCTGACCCACATATCGATAAAGCTGCCGCCAAAGGCGAGCGGACAGATGACCGAGGCGCAAACAAAGGCAAGGCTGCAGCGCACGATGAGAGGATAGAGAGGCAGGGCGCGAAGGATGCGGTCGAGCGTGGAGATACCGTCCTGGACAGCTACGCGGTCGTCAAAGACATCGCGGTACACGTCATGCACGCTGTTGAGGGCCGAGAGCGCGATGCGCCCGCTGGAGCGCACAAAGTGCAGCTCAGTCGTACGTGTCTCGCCGTCGTTGAAAGTGACCATGATGATGCCAGGGATGTACGCGAAGGAGGCCTGGATGAGAAGCTTTTCCGCCGCGGCGAAGAGCTGCGTCTCGACGCGGTGCGAGGGCGCACCGAACGTGAGGAACGCCTTTGCGAGCAGGAGGATGAATTTCTTGCGGTGATCCACCGCTAGAGCAGTGATGGGTAAGGGTAGCCATTAGAGAAGGAAAAGCAGATGCGCACGCACGAGCTCGGCTGTTCGCAGACTCGGACGCGGACACAGCAGCACGCGGCAACGGCAACATCGCCGTCAATGACCGTTTCCGGGAACCGGCAAACCGGGTCGGTACCTCTGCCGCCGCGTCATCTCCGTTATCGCCGTTGCCGTTGCCGTCGCCGTCGCCGTCGCCGAAGAAGGACCGATGGGGCTGGTTTCCACAACCAAGAAGTGAGGTCAGAACAGTCGATCTCCGTTTCCGTCCCGGCTTCATTTCCACCTGCTTGGGCCAGCAGTCCAACGGGTCCCGCGGCTCCTTGTCTCCATACGTGAAGTCCGCCGTGTTGTCCAAGACCTGGCGGGAGGACCGTCGGCTTGGTGGTGCATCAAGCGTGGTTGACTGTGACATGGTGGTGGTGGTGGTGGTTAGGAATATATATATGCATAAACCAACACAATTTAATTTGGATATCAAATAAAACTAAAAGGTCATATTCAAGAATACAAGTTCTACAGTACTACTGAATACAGCAACAGCATCAAGGTTTCACAAAGCTACAAAGCTACCAGATCTGCGGGGCCGGAGGAAGGTAATCGTTGGGAAGCAAGAAAGCATCAATACCACTCTGTGAGAACGAGTTGCCACCTAAACTTTGGTCGGAAAGCCACACGGGGAGTTGTTCCGTTGAAGTGGCCTCAAATCCACGCCAGATATTATCTACGTTAGCGGCGTACCCAGGGTATGTGGAGGGATACGCGGGGAGACCTTGCGGCGTAACCATCGCACCAGTCGAAGGATTGAACACGCTCGGGGAGATAGGGGTCGGATTAACCACCTGGTTGACGGCCATGCTCGCCGGGCGTTCCACAGGGACTTTGGATTGATACGATTCACGGGCGAGTTTCGGAGAACGAGACGTAGAACCTGTCTTCCGCTTCATGCTCCTCTTCAACATCAACTGTAGGGTCAAAGCATAGCGTTTACCCGGAACTTCCATCGTGTCAGATCAGATGAAAACCTCTCCAAGACCATAGGGCTCACTTTCAGCCATGAGTGAAGCCAAAGTTTCGACTTGTTCCCTGATCTCGGCGGCGTTGCATTCATTAGGGCTGATAAACATGTCAAGCGCCGTTGGGGGCACACCCTCACTGAAAAGTGCTTACAATAACCGCCCAAGGCGGAGCAGGAAAGAAGCAGCAAAGGTGGCAGTGGCATGGGTATAATGGACGGCTGCGATAGTTTCAGATATAATGTGCGTTTGCACCAGCAGAACGATATACCATATTTCATCCCCTCTCGATATGTACGTGATTTGACCGTGATATCAAGGCCTTGACGAGCGATCTGAATCGATTTGATGGCGACCTCCCTCTGAGCGGCGGGCATCTTTTGGACGTCCTCGGGGCCATTAATACCTCGAAGAGCCGTAGCGCTGTGATATAGTTCGGCGTGTAGCTGCTGGATTTGCAGGCTCTGGCGGTAGAACGCTGAGCAGGGATGGTGAGTTGGCAGAATCAAGTTTGTTACTGATGGAATTACCTGCATTCTCATATTTCTGGGAGAAGGCCTGATCCCAAGTTTGGTACCAATGCTTGAATTCTGCATAAGCGCCTCTCAATACCTCGAACGTTCGTTCGTCAACAGGGCCATGTGCGAAGGGCGACAGATGGTTGGTGATTCGCTCCCGAATCGCCATCAACTCAACCATAGAAACAAGACGCATGTCATCTTCGATCGCCAAAGGATGTTGCAGCATGAGACGGCACTGGTAGATAGTCTCATCATCTTTAAGAATTGCAGGTCGCCCAGTGCCATACGACATTCTATCACGGGCAATCAGACAACAACGGGCGGGTCTAGAAAAAAAAGGAACGCACTGATGCTCGAAAAGGTACAGGCAGAACCAGATACGAGCGGCAATAATAAGCTCCCTGTCTTCAGGTCCAGATGATGATTTGTTACTTTCCATGCGCCGCAAAAGCTTGGGCCAGGCCTTATGCAAGGCTGTGTCTGACGTTTAGCCATAGATGTACGTTGGAGTCTCGGCAAGACTCACAGAGTTCCAGAGCCATTCTGACGGCATGCCCACCGCTCAGCCAACCATTGTCCGACCAACCTGATACAAGGACTACATCGAGTCCGAATCAGACCTCGCTTGCGTTACAAGATCGTAGAGAAAAGAACAACGTACTCATAGCCTGGACAGCCTCCACGCGCAATACTGGCGCAAATAGGGTCGCACACGAGATGGTCTGAACCTCTTGCAAACACTTTTTGTATACATCGCTGGGTTGGCCTTGTGGAGATGAAGCGCTGGGTTAGCGGCACTCCTTCGACAAGCAGCAAAGCACCTCACCTCCACCATCGCGGACTCTAGCCGCGACCATGCATATGCTGTCAACGGCAAAGGGAGAGCGCTCGTGCAATGATTGGAACGTATCCACTGCGGCATCGAAGACAGGGAGAAAAGTGGAACAGCCATGGAAAAATCTGTAGACAGAAAACTTTAGAAAGAAAGGATCGTCGTATCAAGAAATAGAGAGCCACATCTTGAATAAATCGATAGCTTCTGCCTCAGATATGGTCCCCTTCGATACCACTTGCACGCCTGTATCAGCAAGAATCCGGGGTGTCTCGAAATGCTTAGCTTACCGTCCGGAAACTTGAGAACGCGAGGTGGCTTGTGGCGAAACTTTCGTCTCTTAGATGGCCTATGTGACCCAAGCTCTGGGGAAGGTGACCTCGTGCAACTCTGCGGGTCACTCGCTTCACCGTTCTCCTACGGATGGTCTCTTGAATGAGACAGACCGGCAATCAAAGGGGGTCGCATTAACTTACCTTCGCAGCCCGCTGAATGGCGACATCGGCCAATCCGCGCAGCACCTCCCAAGGTGCAACGAGGCCAGAAGCAGGCAATTCACCGCCGTCTTCCTCCTCATCCGATGAGTCCGCGCTCGTTGCGGTTGATACTGGGAAGTGTCTCTTTCCAGGTGCGGAACCACCTAGGACGCTAGGTTGCTTATCGAAAGGTTGGTGTCGGGAATGGCCACTGTCAGCATACTGGTGCCTTACTGAAGACATATTATCAGCGCGAGGAGGACCCGTAGGCTCCATACTAGATATGGGTGGTAACACCGGAGGGGGAGCACTCGAAGACATATGATATTGTGAGTTGATCGATTGATATGTGTTAGCGCCTTGTGGAACCTGGGACACCTGTGCATCACTATTTGCTCGAATGGGTACTATGGAAGAGCTGGGATACATCTGGGGAGGGACGTCACGAGGAGTCTTAAGCTAAGAGAAGATGGGGGAGAACAGACCGATGGGTTTCCTGGTTGAGAAGTGGACATCATGGCGTGACCTGCGTCTAGTGGTGGCGGGCGCGCAGAGATCGGTGTTGACATGGAGGCGGGGGAATCGGCATGTACGTTCGGAGAAGGGTGAAGGTATGCAGGAGAGAAGGTAGAGGGTGACCGGATCATGTTCGTCGTGCCCGCGCGCAAGTGGGTGACTATCTCAACCAGGGTATTCTGAATGGCGGTTTGAGATTGCAGGATATCTGTGACACGAGCCTCCAAGCTCCGTATGCGCCTATGTCGATGAAGAACGTATGGGATACAAGGATTGGAGATGGGACGCACTCTAAGCCAGCCTCGCCGGTCAAGGAAGCTTCCCGGTTGGGTTTTTCGAAGAGACACTCGAGGGACTGTTGCCGACATCGCTTACAGGGAGGATTATCAGCCCCCTCGCATCGCATTTTTTGTTTTCTGCACGCATTCTGTACGAGGGGCCAGGTTAGGGCGATGGAGCAAGAAAAAGGATGCATTGGACACTCACGCAAGCACCTAGAGAACAGGACGGTTCAAGTCAGTGAGGAACTCTGAACGAGAGGGATTGGATTGGTCGAGACGAACGGGGAACCCTATTCAAGGAGGTCTTGACGGGCTTGATGTCCTTTCCACCACCTCGGTCTTCGGTATCTTCCTGTTTCTTGACAAGCTGGGGACCGCCATTGACGAGATTCATGGTGTGGAACGGAGACCGGGAATGGGAGGGTGAGGTTAAGGGCAAGGGTTACTCGGACCGTGAAAGTGGAAATAGAAATAGAGTAATAAAATAACAGGAAAACAGAATATCTGTCTAAATCTGCCGAGCTCAGTCGGGCCCAGCTCGTGTCCACCCCTCATTGGTCATTCTCTCTCCGGCTGTTCCTCCAACATCAAAAAACTATCATTTGGTCCGTGATGTTCACACGTCACTTTATCCAGACGGGGGCAAACTTTTGATTTGCTTCCGACACGGGACCAACAGTGCGATCGATTGAGATGCGATGCGACACAACAACTACGAAGAGTACCACGCTTCGCTTGCCCTTTCGGACTTTCAGAGGGTCCCTGTCCCTGTTACGAATGATCCGTGCAAGTGCAAAGTAACCCCGATTAGGTTCCAATTCATAGTTTGGTTGTCCCCGTCCCCCCATGGGGATCTCGCCCGAAATAGATAACGTCTCTTCCTTGACTTGGTGGCCTGCCACCGCGGCGAAAATGTCTCCTCACAGGCTTCGTGTAGAATAATAACACTGCATCGTGTAGCATTAGCACGATATTCGCGGTATCGCGGTATACCGTACACTGTATACCGCTTACCGCTGCTGGTTAGCATACTCACGTGATGAACACGCAATTCTCACGGGGTCACCACCCCATTGAAAGGGAAGGGAAAGGAGAGTTGCCAGTGCCAGCAAGCAAAGTCTTTGCGTCCTGGGAAGCATGTTCATGTGCCTTGTCTCTCGTCTCCTCACGTAGCGTCATTTTTTTAAAATTCTATATACATCCACTACTGACCAGTTGTCCTTTATTATTCCGCAGGGGGTGGTTCACCTTTCTCCTGCCGTCTTACTCGACTTTCAAAACGCTCAGGCATCGGCCACTGGATGCACAAGAATTAGAAAAATGGGCTAGCTATTGGACAATAGTTGGCGCACTCGTCGCTTTCGAATATACAGCAGAGTGGCTCCTCAGCTGGTGAGTTATACGGGCCGTAAAGATGATACCATACCGAGCTTACACCCTGAACCCACATGACCGCATCGCAGGCTCCCGTTCTACTGGGAAATCAAGACGAGTTTCCTTCTGTACCTCTCCCTCCCACAATTTGAGGCACGTGCCACCTTTTCGAAATGTCAAAAAAAAAGTTAATCTGGCCGTCGCCTTGCTCAATTTTCGTGTTTCGCAGGGTTCGATCAACGTTTACAAGTCTTACGTGGAGCCATGGCTCATTCAGAATGAGTCCGACATTGACAAAAGCATCGCCTCGGCGCGCAACGAAACCGTCCAGTTCGTCCAAACGCGCCTTTCCGCGCTCTGGGAGATATTCTATAGCCTTCTGAGCAAGACCCCCGTTACGCCCAAGGTGTCTCCCGGGGGCACGCCCGTAAACAAATCGCCTGTTGTCGGCCAGCGGGTGCTGCAATCGGCTCAGAGCCTCTGGGGTGCAACATCAGTGCTCGATGGTCCGCCGGCCATCTCGAGGTATACCGCTGCTGCTCTCGCGTCGGAGAGGCATTCGCCGCCCTTTGTTGTCTCTAGTAGTGCCAACTCTGCGTCTGCAGGCTATGATGTGAGCGAGGCCATGGACGGTTAAGCGATGTGGTTGAAACCTTCGCATGTACTGTACATGTACAAAAACACCTGGACCTTGATCGACCATAAGTACCTTACGTAGTCTCTCTGCAACTAGGAGGCGGCTTGTTCGTGGCTCGAAGCTCCTCCGGTGGGAATTTTAAGGAGTAAGAGTGACTGCTGCCTTCCGTGCGCCCCAAATCACATAACACGGCATGGGCGTTTGGCTAGCAACGTCTGAACGTGGCCGACTTGGCCCATATTGCCAGGCGTGATGTACCAGTAGATATGACCCGGAACCCCACATCAAAATCCGCCTTGAATGACCACGGTTTCGTGCGTTAGTGTAGCAATCGAACGATACTTTCCTTCCTGTTTCATACAATTTCCCGGCTCAGCAGGGCTGATGGCTTGCGTTAGTCGAATGAGAATTGGGGTAGTCACTCGACGTCTCCTTGACCCTCGAGTGTGTTGAACTCCGATGTTTTGTCATTGACCGACTCTCACGACCCATGGAGCAACTCGGATATTATCTCGCTGGGGAAAGGCATGTATATACAACATATACTGGTGGATATGTGTCATCAACGGAATATTCATGCCCATGTGGCAGGTAGATAAACTCCACAATCATTTTAATGGAGTGTGTGAGGCGACAATCTGAAGGCTACGAGTGGATGTATCAATGCTTAGCAACGTCATAAAAATGAGACGGGTTCGCAAAAAACAACATACAGTATCAGTATGACCGTATCCGGCTCCGTTAAGAGGCAGTGCTGTGGCGCTTGAATGCTGCCTCTACGTCTCCAACTGAGTACTCCAGTGAGACGCCGCTATTGGCGTAACATTGCGATATGCGCTTGGCAAAGATTTCCGTGATTCTCAACAACTCCTCTTCACATGCCTTCCACACGCCAACCAACACAGTGCCGGGCGTAATACCGCTCCTTTCATCAGTAGTGCTGACTTCAGGAGCCTCAGTGAAGTGCTTTTCCACTCGCTTGAATAAGACGTCCACGTGCTTCCTAATGTCCTTGGAATCGAACTCCTTGACAACCTTCTTCAATGCAGAACGATTATAACTGCTATTGCCCGAAACCTCCGAAGGCGCAGTGGTCTTCAACAACTGCTCAACGCCATCAAAGTAATCCTGGAGATCACGTGAAGCAAGCTGCTAATCACCAGAAAAACGTCTACTGACAATAATCTTTGAGAAGGGACGTCTGAGGACGATTTTGACGTAGGCACTGAGATTCTCCTCGTAGACGGCTTGCGCTCGAGTGATGAAAGCATTTACAGAGCCGATCTCTTGCTTTCGAATCTCGGCCACAAAAAAGTGCATGTTCTCTAGTTGCGACTCATTAACGGTACGATGATTGGAAGAAGAGGAATCCGACTTACCGATAAGAATCACGTGATAGTTTAATTGTCCCTTGTCCTCTTCGTCACCGTCCATCTTGGCCATGTGTTTTAGTGAGTCGAACATTGTCTGCACAATTCTGTCATATGCGCCGTCCACGCTTTGCCGGATTTCAAGTCCGTCAGCTCCTATAAGCTGATTCTCTACACGCCCAACATAGACTGGGAAGTGCTTAATGAAGTGTGCAACCCCGTTGCGTTTCTTACTCGTCAGCTTCGTCTTTTCTATCGCCTGGATTTGTTCCGCCTACATCGCTAGTGTGTCGGCATCTACACTTGTGAAGGCATTATAACTTACTATGTGTCGTTCGAAAAGACCTTTTAGCCGTGTGTGTTGTTTGTCCAAAAAGTTGATAAAAAATGCTTTCCCCCGTTCCTCAGCATCTGCCAAAAAACGTTCAAGGACAGCCATAATGCCGATAATCTGTCTGTATCAAAATGAGGCAAGTAGGAAAGGACTCAGATAAACCCAAAATATACATGCTATCCTTGGCCAGTGCGTTGTCAATCCACGACTTCATTTCAAGTGGTAGGAAGCCGAAAATGAGGTCCATGGCGCCACGAACGAGTTTGGTTGTTTGCAGACTCAAACCTGACGTGCGTGCAGCCTGCCGCCGGAAGTAGTTGTCCAATCCCATGTAATCCGCGAACGTGAGCCTAGCCTCGTTGATCTGCAAGAAGTCAGCGATAAACCCCTCTTCACGATCAACCTGACGAGAAATTTGTTCCAGGGCTGGGCCAAAAGCCTAATTCAGATAAGAGGAAAAGAACGTCGCGCAAAGTAAACCAGAGTAATCGAACCTCCTGCACAGTCATATTGTCAGACCCTTTCTCTTTTTCTTTGCGGACATCCAGAGGTGATCGAACCATAGTGCCAGCACGGCGCAAAGCCCCCGGCCGAGAGGATGCGTTGGTTGGTGAAAGTGAAAAGCCTGAGGGCGTTGAGTCACTCAGAGAAAGAGGTTGTCAAATTACAAACTGTTTTCTGGGTCATCATCTTGAATTTTCTTTATGGACCCGCCATAAAGAGTAAGTAGAGTTGTCATCTGGGTGCTGTGCAGCTGGCTTGCCGCTGAGAAATAAGCCTTGAAATCAGGGGATGCATTAGTTGGGGAATGCGGCAGAATGAGTATCGATGCTCTTACAGCACACAACTTTCCATAAGTGACTTCATCCATCTCTTTCATATAGAGGATCAATCCGCTGTAGCGATCTAGATGGCTTTCCAGACCCTTGTGGTTCTTTATCTCTGATCTGCCAGATCCAGTGGGCTTCGATAGCCCAGACGAATCGCCCAAAAGCAGTGTTGACTGCAAGAAAAGTCTGAGGTGTCATACAATGTGACAGTTGGGTAAACCGATACGCACCTGAGCTGTGAACATGATGCATAAATAATCATACAGGCGCTTGCAGAACTGAACGTTGTGTGTTCGGTATTCCTCCAGACGTTCCATGGTAGCAGCCATGTCTGAAAAAATGGTGACGACTCTACGTAATACAAGCCCTCGGGGCGTACCTCGATCCCGACCGGCTTGTAACGCTTTGTACAGCTCTGTCGCAGCTTCTTCTAACGCCTTTATACCCTCTGCATCGCGTAGAGAGCCTTGAGTCAGGGTCATCAGTGTATCTCGCCCAATTTGCACAGTTTGCTGGGGACCAAATATACATAGCAGCCAACAAATATAGACAGAGCCATACCAAGAGCTGTCCGAGTTCGTTGAGCAACGCACGTTGGTTCTGTGTCTGTACTTGAAGACCTCGGTTCTGCGACTGAATAAACAATATGTCATCGTTGACGGCCTACGAAAGATCAGATTACAGTGGGTGTTGGAGATCACAAGTAGCCAACTTGCATTCAGATGGATTTTGTACGAGGAGACAAGACCATCCATGTTGTCCAACTCGAGGATGGCCTCGTCGAGAAACTTGGAGACTAGTGTCACGCGATCGTCGGTCTCGATAAACGAATGAATGTTCGCCTGTAAAAGATGTTTCATCTCATCGTTTCCGTCACGTGTTATGAAGCAATGAAGTACATTTTCCAGAGCCACAAGTTCGTCCAGTAACCGGGCTGCTATCTGGTCAACAGCACCTTTGCTCCGCGTTCGGCCTAGGATATCGTCACTGGCCCACTCATAACCCTCCAACATTTCTTCGACATTGGACATGATGTCCTGTGTACTCTCTTCTTCACCTTCAGGATCGGAGGTCCCAGAGCCACGAAATATTAGACGGTCGAGCGCAGACTGGTTAGCCGGATCAAAAAAGGATATCCGGACGTTCTGATCCCTACGAGGTTGCGGTTGTTCTGGAGGCACGCTCGGGCCGCGAGACCGAGACTCTGTTTTCATTTTTGAACGTAAGGATGACGCAGGGGACGACGAACGCCGAGAGTCAGAAGACGCGGGCAACGCTGCGCTTGCAGAGCGATTAATCGGTGTACGTGGTGGAGATTCGTCGAGAGAGGGTCGCAAAGTAGAAAAATCATCCGGATCCGCAGAACTCAACATGTCAGATAACACCGTAGCAAGTGAAACGCGAGAAGATGATTGTAGTGGAGCCGAGGGCACTATTGAGACTTGGGTAGACCGTGTGGTACCAGGCCGAACGGTCAAGGAAGATGGCTGTAATGGTTGATGGGGCCGAGGGGTGGAAACGGTTGGTCTCGCTGTATCGGGAGGGGATGGAGGGCGTGACGACATGGGTGAGGGCCTCCTTCCAGAGGTCGGTACATTTCTCGCGCCTGGAACAGACGAATAGTTACTTGAGGGCTCATCATAATCCCTCGAACCCTGAGGTGGGATGTTTCGGGGCCTCTGGTAATCAGAGCCCCGCGGGGCAATGACTGGAGGCGTAGGTGTACGCGAGCCATGGGAGGAGCTAGATTCAGCCAGTGATTTGGTGGCTGTGAGCGAAAGTAATGAGAACGATATCACACGGACGGATGAATATCGCACCTAAGCGTGTCTCGGTTTCTGGGAGTCCAATCACCTGCAGAGAGCCGTTGGAAACGACCCGAAAGAGGTCAACGAGAGCGTGGAGAAACGCTAGCTGCTCGTTTGGCTTTTCAGTCTTCCATCTGTACGTCCTTGCCAGGGTGATATTAAATGCCAAGGGCTGTTCCTGCGTTAAGATGTGCCAATGCGATGCAGTGGATGTGTACTCACGTTGACGACCTCAACAGCCCGTAGCTCGTTAAGCTTCCACGTCTTGCCAACAGAGAAAGTGCCATTTGAGTTCATCTTGGATTTATGGATAAAGCCATCGCCGTCGGAATTTCCTGGAGGAAGCTATAACAATACGATTTACACGAAAGTAACGTCGTTAAGCGTACGGGCGAGTATGATGTACCTCGGCTTGAGATCTGCTTCTGGACCAGCGTCCTCCCAAATCTTGACGTGCGAAATGTATGTCTCCTTGGAACCACCACTAGCATTACGGCGATTGAAGACAGATGATATGATTCTTTGCCGAACAGAATCACTATCGGCCATTCAGGAAGAGAATGTGGTTGAGTGAAGCTCAGTGCGGGCCGTATGAAACTGATTTCATCAACCATCAACGTATCGTGTCTACGTCTACGTCAAGATACGACCCTCTCCATTTGGTAGTATTCTATATCTTTCCCCCCGCCACTCTACTTCATCCCCGATAACACCAAAGAGCCATATAGGGAATGCAAGCAGCTCTCGTACCACCCATGCTGCCAGGAAACTCCACCGTCTCGACGATGGAAGCGAATGTCCGGCGAGCGACGCATAAACATTTAGGTCTACCAAAAGCCAAAGAAAAAAGTGTGCTGGAAGGAATAGTTGGATTGGAATCCCCTTCAAAAATCGCGCACTTATTGCTGCTATAGCGCTGAGCAACACCGATTCGGTAAAGGGCTCCAATAAAGTGGCAGTAAGCGACATATGCTTCCTAACGCGGATCCACCGGACGCGGCGCTGGATATAATCGTGAAGGCTCATGTCCTCTAGAGAATGACATGCAACATCACGAGAAAGGTCATGCCGTAGGTTCAATTCGTGCCACAGTGCGAGTGCGATCGTGTTGTCTTCTGCGATGAAACGACTGAACGCCGCAAGTCCACCAAGGCGTTCAAGATCGGATCGT
>QFEA01003616.1:0-38524 GCA_003315975.1 Lactifluus echinatus
CGCCAAGTGCCAGTGCCAAGGCAGACAAAGACGGACCGTATTGGTTGGTTGGTTGGTTTCATTTCATTTAGTTTAGTTTAGTTTAGCTTTCTACTCTCTCGTCTCGCCCTCTCGAGCTCCTCCACCTCTTCCCCAGCATCATCCACGATGCCCTTTGAGCGTTATCTCCGTCATCCTCAAGATTCCTCCTCCTCTTCGATAAATGACTATGCCTATGTTCAATCCCAGTACCATTCCTCATTGGGTTCTGCCCTCGACCCCGGGGCCCTCCCCCCCCCCTCCCTCCATTTTCAGATGCCGCAGTTCATGTTAGATGGCCCACCGACCCTAGCTCCTGGTGGCGGCGCAGAGGTTCTTCCCGCCGGCTTTATCTCATCCGACGAATCCATCGTCTCCGCATGGATGACCAATGCCGGTTTTACCCAGAGCTCACAGGACGTGTACGTATGGCCACAGTCATCATATCTCTCGCTCTCAACCCCTCTAGTTTCACTCCTTCTAGCTCAAAATATTTTTATCCTAGCCAGGCTTCTGAAAGTGAATACCTTGCAGCCAACTCTTCCCTTCCCAGCTCTGCCCAACCCCACGTACCTCTTGCGAGCGTCCCTCCACCCTCCCCCAAAGCCCTGCCTGCCCAAAGCAGCACCGATGCTTCTTCCCCATGGCCTCCTTCATTCTCTGCACCGTCATCTATTGGCTTACCAATATACTCATCTTCTGGCTTCGACCTCTTATCTATCCTCGGTCGCGTTGCGACTCGACCGAATCCGATCATCACTCTGGGCCCCGTTGACATGTCTTGCTCTTTTGTCGTTGTTGATGTGCGGAGACATGACAGCCCGATAGTTTACGCGTCCCCCTCGTTCTATCGGCTCACGGGATACGATGAACATGAAGTCCTTGGTCGTAACTGTCGCTTCCTCCAAGCACCTGGTGGCTGTCTTACCAAAGGAGATCGACGACAGTATACCACTCCAGAGGCAGTGGCCTACATGAGGAAAAACCTTTCGGATGACAAGGAATGCCAAACAAGTCTTGTCAATTACAGAAAGGACGGCACATCTTTCATCAACCTTCTCACCGTAATTCCCGTCGCTGGAGGCGTTGCCAATGGTCCCGAAGAACAAAACGACGTGGTATTCCACGTTGGCTTCCAAGTTGACCTTACAGAGCAGCCGAACGCTATCCTGCAGAAACTCAGGGACGGGAATTTCATGGTCAACTACAGGTCCAACCTCGCTCTCCCTAGTGCCCCCAGTCCATCCCTCAGGGATCGCCGGAATCATACTTATGCCTTGAACGCCGTCTCCGAAGAACTTCGTGACCTTCTTAATGACTCATCGTTTGTGTCGTCGATTTTGCCACCCACATCGAGCGCTGAAGATGCAGAATGTCAAGAAGGAAATCATCCACTTTCCCTTCTTTTACTCAATGCCATGCCGGACTTCCTTTTAGTTCTTTCTCTCAAAGGTTTATTTCTCTACATTGCGCCGTCAATCTCCCATGCATTGGAATATTCTCCCGAAGAAATGGCTGGTAAATCGGTCATTGATTACTGCCACCCGTCGGACATCGTTCCCCTGATGCGTGAGCTCAAAGAGTCTTCCACGATCCTGGGTCCACAGGACGGACAACGCTTTGTATCAAGCCTGGCCAATATTCCGAAAACGGTCAACCTCCTCTTTAGGGCCAGAACCAAGCGGGATACGTACGTCTGGATTGAGTGTACTGGGCGACTACACATTGAACCGGGGAAGGGGCGAAAAGCAATCATATTAAGTGCTCGCCCCCGCACAATGCCCCGATTTGGCTGGAAGTCCACGCCTGATGCGTGGCTTGACCGGGCTGGCACACGAGCAGACGCTGCTAGTGAAGTCTGGGGTATGCTGAGCGTTGGGGGCACTGTGCTCTTTATGAGCGCCAACGTGAAGAATGTTCTAGGTTGGGGCATGGGAGAAATTATTGGCATGTCCATTAACGACATCGTCTCGGAGCCTTCCACTGCCAATTCTCTAGGAGCTGCACTTCAACGAGCAGCTCTGGGCAAAAATAGGGGTCCGGAAATTGTCGAATGCCGGGCAAGGCAAAAGGGCGACAGCTATACCCACTTGAATATCACGCTCTATCCGTTGCCCGCCGGTTCAGACTCCCAACCTGATATCCGACGGCTCCCTATCGTTTGCCAGATTAGACCCATTTCCAACAAGTCAACTATAGAATGCCAGTTGGTAACATCTATATCCCGGGGCAATGTTTTCTCAGAGCAGGAAACTGACCAAGAGGGGAGCTGGCAGTTTGAGCTGCAGCAGCTCAAGATAGAGAATCAGAAGCTGGCTGCTGAAGTCGAGTTCCTCGAGGGATCCGTTGGGTTACCAAAACATCAACCTCAGGCAACGAATGCCCCCGTTTCCAGCGCAAGTATTCACAATACTGCAGAATGGACTCCTCAACATAACTCACTAAAGAGGCGATGATTTTGTTCGTCAGAAAGCGGTCTCTTCTCGGACTATACACCTATTTTATGGCGTCAACATACACGATCCTTGACCAATTGTATTAATCTATCTCTAGTTGGCATCAGTCTTGTAAAACTGGTCATATCATACATGTTCATGTTGTAGCGCATTTTGTCACATTCTTCCTTGGCTCGTTCGTTGTGAACGTCATATTACCCGTCCGTCTAAGTCCAGCCTGTGCCTTTGTCGCAAGCTTTTGTTACGTTTAGACAAATCTAACTTCTCTTGCTTCCCTGATTCAGTTTTGACAGTTTTGAGCGGAGGCGGACTTGAGCCGCCGTTAGTAGTCCAACAACGCTACCATTTCTGCCCATGACGAGGCGTGGACATTGTGAGCAACATACAAACCTGTACGTAAAAAAGCCACTTCTTACCGATGCCGCCGATTCATGAAACTCCACGGCAACTAGCGCATAGCCATCGAAAACGGGTCCATACGTAACGACTACTGCTACCGCGACTCGTAATGACCGCGTCCGGGGCGGCTTCCAAAACCTGGCCCCGTGATGGCTAAGGTCGGCACCGCATCCCCGACGCGTTTCGCGAGGAAGGCCCACGCAAGTCTTCGAGTTCTGGATGTTCCACGTAACATACAGCACAATAGAGGGCGACACAGGTAAGCCAGTGAAGTCAAGCCAATCGGACACTTCTCTCCCATCTGCCGCAGGCGCTTGCCTCCTTTAGATTGGAGTTCTCCGCTCGTGCGGCATGTGCATTGCCCGCGACGGTCAGGTTGTTATAGTACGTACACGAGAGAGAGGATGATGTGTGACGACGACTCCAAAAGGTTCGATGCCCCCTTTTGGGGTCCACTGCCGAATCGGAGTCCGCGTCCGCGATGAGATGATGATGATGATCGATCGGGCCCGACTTTGGCTACTGCCGCTCGATGTGTCCGCCCCGTTCGCTGAGGTCAGGCAAGACCGCGCCGAGGTGGCGTGGCGACGGTTACATGCCGGGTGCGGTGGCCAGAGCGACATGGACGAACAACACAGGTGCAGACAGGTCGCACAGCTATCTTTGCTGTTGGCTTAGATGGCGCACGGTCTTCGATCAATCCACGTAGTATGTGGCTTCGGGTGCTGTCCTAGTCCCGCTGATCACGAACATACGCGCACTTGTCGTGCTAGGAAGGTTTAGCCCAGGACACAATGTCATCGAAGAAGGAAGAGGAAGGGTGACCACTCCACGTGACATGGCGCCGCCCCTCGATGTTGTGCGTAGCGAGCCTAATGAGGAAACGAGCGGTATCCCTGGGCGCAGAGTAAAGTTGTTAAATTGGCTCCGTTCTGAGCGAATCTAACTTGTGCTCATGTACGTAAAGAATGTCCAGGGCATGGCCATCCTGGAGAATGGAAGAAGTGGGGTCATTGTCGGATGTGGATGTGAACAGCTGTCAGGTCACGGGACGGGATGAGATACTGACAGCCTCGCCCTGACCCGGGTCTAACTTGCACCGGCATTACTGATTGCTAAAGTAATTCATAGTCCAAAGGGGAGCACCCAAGCGCAAGCTTGGCAAACGCGGGAGAAAGTGTGAAAGGATCATACCATCCTTGCCGAGGGCTTGGACACCTGGCAGGGTGTGCATCAAAGCAGGAGCAAAACACGGAAACCTTGCGCCGGGTAGCATTCCAGAACCCTACAGTCACCATGCAGTCTGGATCCACTACATATGTATACACCGAAGAAAGCGTCTCGGAAAGGGCAGGGAACCCTTTCCCTTCCTGACTCCCATGCAGTTTTCCTTGCTTGATGTTATTCGGAGCCCGGGGTTTGCCGTCTTTTTTTTTCACTTTTTCTGAAACCGTCCGATGTGTACGAAGAAAAGACGGTCAGATTGTCCGGATACCGGGTATGAATAAACCGGGACCGTCATGTCAACCATGCAGCATGCGCTGGCGTTCTTTTGAAACTTTCAAATTTTGAACCTGATGGGGTAGAGTAGCACACTTGAAAAGTCGGTCGCGCATCACAGTAGGATATGCATATGAAAAGAAAAGATCCCATTTATGGCATTCTACGGTCCGGTCCGTATTAACACGCGGTGATGTTGCTTGCTTGAATCCAGCTAACGCAGTTTATACAAATTGATAGGCCATTAATAACGGGTCGAGACTTCACACGGGTTCATGTTCATGACCACAATGTGGGCGCCTCCGCCTCCAACATTTTAAATGAATTTCATGGATCTAGCGCCTCCTGCCAGTACATCATGAACGCTTAATGACTATCGTTATTTAACCGCTCAACCTCTTTCGATCGCTTGTGCAGTTACTCTACATTGGCTCATGGCAGGGTCATTTCGCTAGTGCCGATGAGCTGTAACTCCTACGGTAGACGCCCACAAAGAGAACGGGCCAATGAGTGAGGGTTTGTCGGAGAGTTGGGTATAACGGCCGCAGCGTGTCGCTATCGCCGGCAAAGCACTACGCTCATATGGCCAAAGTCCGCAAGGACAGTATAGAGAGAGAAGAATAAGAGACGCACTTGGCCGCGCGACTCGCAGTCCTACAGTAGTTCCCCGTCTGCGCTCGATCTCGACCCGCCGGAGACATCCTCACGTACCTCGCCAATTTACAGACATGGCTCGAAGAAAGTATCATCCTGGAATTTTTCAAGGCGAGACTCAATTGGTCATTGCAACGAGCTATTGACTGAGAACCCGATGCAACCAGGTATAGCCTGACGGACTAGGCTGATGTTTTTGTATGATACGAAACATGGTTGTCGACGGTAAGGTTGATGGTAACATTCAAGTTGATGCGCGACTAGCATCACTTATTAAGTTTTGACAGCTGTGAAAATGTTTAGGCCCGTATCGTACTCTACACAGACTGCAGCATGTGCTTGCTGTATCCCATACTTGGAGTGCTACGTGTGGTTGAGCACGGACGGAATGGATCGAAAAAAAAAAATTGACCGTTTACTTAGTAGGCTCGATGACTCCCGGGCCGTCATCGTGTGTAGCTTCTCCACCTGTGCTGCAAGTTGCGATTGAGCAGCGCTCATCCACCCCACGGTAAGCCGCGGTAAGAAACACCTTCGGGCCATGGTCACACAATCTGAGGGGTGAGGGCGACTCCCAACTATGTATAGTGCCTTGCGCTGTACAAGCTCGGTGTCCTGCCGCGACTTCGTCGTGGACTCAAGCTCTGCATCTATGTGCTCAATACTAGCCGCCGCCGATCACCAGTACGAAAATTTCGCGCTCCATCTGATTGTTCAACTTTTCCCTCCAGCTGACTTACCTTCTAGTAATACGAGGCCGAATTTTAAAGAGCTGGTATCACTAGTGGGTCATTGTAAGGCAGCCCTTTAAGGTGCGTCCCTGTCGCATTGTGGAGCGAGAATACCGGCACCACACGGAAGGACGACACTTTACAAGATGGCGTATGACATGACTACGCACGCTTGCCAGTTCCTGTGAATAGGCCGCCAAAATGACTGGGCTATGTAGTTGTACACTAGTGCATTCTCTGGCGACTCGGAGTAGCGGTGGTGCGTGTGGTTCTCGCAACCACGACCCAAGGCTCACAGGGACTGTCGTTCAATTTTCATAGTTTTGGAATCAGGTCTAAACCCTGGACATGGCGAAGCTGCTGTGAGGGTCGTCGACGGTGTTTACCGACCTCCAACACAAACTGGAAGGTGTCGTAACCACCAATACACGTCCTCATTGACCCAGTATCTGATTTTGGTGGGCTCTGTAATCGCGAGTGTCAAATAGGTCATGACCGGTCATGGTCGGTATTCCGTGGATCTGCGCTGCGCAACCTCGCATTCCGACCATGTGTCGAGTCCTTCGATGATAGGACACCTTCGGTATGACTGCAACTCGAGTCTATCATGGGCTAGGTTGACTCTTGGATGAAGCATTGCTGTTTCCTCGTCCAAGGGTCAGTCCTACATGAGACAGGAAACACACCAATGATGGACTTAGAAACTGTTGTCTACAAAACTGCCATCGCGGCTGGCGTAGCGCCCATCGAAGGCAAACAATCAATTTAGTCAGGCGTGGGAAGTTGAGGAGTTGACAGAGAATTTCAAGCTTCGATGTACTTCCTATTGCATAAAGCTGTATATAAGGACAGTTCCATCTTGACCGATAACATCGATCAAGGATGTGTCCGCCCGGCGAAACCAGTACGCTCTCTTCTCTCTTGTCGTAGCACTATCGGTTGACTCAGACATGTATTAAGGGACTTTTGTAAATCTGCGTGTCGAGGGAAGGGGTCAGACGCTGTTCGAAGGTTCCCTCCCTACTTGTGGTCATATGGTATCTCCGCGTAGCGGACCAAAGCGCCATTGTAATGGAACTAACAACAACAATACGAGCAATCCTTGTACGGGGCCAACATGTACCACAGCCCTAGACGACTCTGGGATTGGCTTCGATGGGTAAGCGGAGACGCACCAATAGAATGATGACGAGCGACGAAAAATTCTGCAGGACTTATTATGAGTCATTTGATGATTTCATCATCACGTCCATAGGCACCGACACGGCGGGAAAAAATGAATCTTGGGCGATATTCCTCAACTTCAAGCTTACTCCTGTAGGAGGATGCCAACAACAAGTGAGGGCGTTTGACGATGTACTCTTTGCACTCGTCACCGTCAAACTAGAGGACGCATTACCTCTGAGACTCTCTGGGCCGACGCGTGCGCTTGTCAATCAGCCTATTAACCTGAGGGTAACAGATGGGCGGACGGGGAGTCCTATTCAGTACGCAGTTGTAAATGGGCGTCGCAGCAATCCAGATGGGGAGGTATCCATTACATTTAGCACCACAGGCCGCTTTGGTGCCAAAGCCGAACTGGATGGTAAGATTCGATCAAATCAACTTCTTATCGACGTGGTCGGATGAGTCCGAAGAGCTGTTCGAGGTGTTATGGATTGTACATGTACAGTACAGTATAGTACAATTTTCCTTACACCCTTCGTCTCTCCCGAACTACCCCAATAAATGAATTCATTCTTTTGAGACCTATCCTTCGATGTAGCGCCGTTGATATTAGCCTTGTTCAGCTTGTTGTGTACAGAGATATGTATGTGCTATCGATATCGAACTCTAATCGATATCTTGCCCATTGTCAAGCTGAAGGACCGTCTAGTATTTTGTATCGGTATCCCGGTCACACATGGCCCGGGATATACGGAGCTATACGAAGTGCCTGTTGGTAGAGTCTCGTCGGAGTCGACGTGCGACGTGAATCATCCGATGGCGACTGGCACAGTTGAGCGCGGCACCATACCGTCAAGTCACTTCTAGTGGTAACTCCATGGACCAACCCGATATCTCAGGTCCTACGGTCTCGCCAATGCCACCTGTGCCACTCTGCTAGAACGATCGTAACAGACTGCCTTGGATCTTCACTAGGGAACGATACTGGCGAGCATTCAGTTGATGCTGACTGCACGCCAGCTTTTCGTCATTGGCACAACTCGAGCACGTCGAATTGTATGTCGGACTGGTCGTTCCATCAATGCATGATAACATGACTACTCGGAGAGCGGAGACGGCGACGCGGACCTATTAATAGACCTGCGCGCAAAAACATGCGCACGGGCACGCAAATTGACAGCGGCCGCAACCGGGCCATCTTAAACCAAAGCCTTGGACGGTAAGGATGCCAGTTAAACCTTGGGGTGGCTAAACGTCCGAGACGGGGAGGGAAGCAGTGCTTAACGTCTTAAAATAAATAGGAATGAACCAATAACGCTGATAAAGAAAAGCGAAGGATTGCGCCTTGCGCCTCAGAGGAATTGCGCGTCCGTCACTGCATGTTGCCCACTTGAGGCAAACTAAGACCACCGAGTTGATTTTCCGCGGGCTCGAGCTCGGCTCCGACTCGGACTCGTCTGCCAGTGCCCCATCTCGCTGTCTGTCTTGTTTGAGATCCGTCGCAGTTCAGCTGCGCTTACCCCCACCCCCGCGCACATCTCCAGCGCCGTGGGAGAGACTCACAGCTCCGCACGGGTTTAAATACACAAACTGATTTATCCTCAAGAGTGCTCCGTCCTGTATCCGCCATGGTTACTAGTGTAACGTCGAAAGATTGCAAAGTCTGGTTTGTCACTGGTGCGCAGCGACCTTCCCTTCACATGTGAATTGGTTCACACCATAATCTCGACCTCAGGAGCCACGTCTGGCCTTGGCTTGGCGTTAACACGGAATGTCCTCGCGCGTGGTGATAATGTTATTGCCACAGGGCGGTCTGTCTCGAAATTCGACCGGCTCTTGTCTGACTCGTCTATCGATCAAACGAGATTGCGAGTTTTGGCGCTCGATGTGACGGCTCCTACCGCGGACATTCAGCGACAGATAGACTCCGCAATATCTTTTTGGGGATGCATAGACGTTCTTGTTAATAATGCCGGGATGTGTATTTTTGGTGCCTCCGAGGAGATCGGGTCAGTACAATCAATCGGTCGATTAAAGTGCTGTCGCAGGAAGATAACGCAGCTGAATTTGCAGGGCAGAGGAGATGATGCGTGTAATGCAAACTAATTTTGTCGGGGCCGTGAATGTCACGAATGCTGTCCTCCCGCACATGCGTAGCCGTCGCGAGGGTCTTATCGTATTCACTGGAAGCCGTTCCTCTTTCCGTAATCAGATAATGGTAAGTTATGTGCACCTCCCATTCGTTGCAAATCTCATACTGAAATTCTGTTTGAATGACTTAGGGTCTTGGTTCGCAATCTGTTTCTACCCATGGGCTCTTACAATAGACTGACTCTCCTTCAGGAGCTTATTCAGCATCCAAGGCAGCTGTCCACTGTGAGCCTTCACTCCTTGCACTATGGCATCATGACGACCCAGACCCTTGCTATGCAGCCTACGCAGAGACGCTTTCAGCCGAGCTGGTTTCTTTCGGTATCAATGTACTGATTGTGGTACCCGGCACCTTTAACACAAAGATCAACGCCCAGCAGCGTGCTGGGTCGCCGCTTCATGGATACGAATCGACTTACGCAACAATGGATGCAACGATCAAGTTTGTTGCCGATTGTCCTAAAAGTGACCCGGTGCTGGGCATGAATGCACTTGTAGACGTCGTACGTGGCGAGGGTCGTGCAGCTGGTCGCAAGTCACTACCACTTTGGCTCTTTCTTGGTGAGGACAGCATGCATGATGTGCGTGCTCGCCTAAACAAGATCGGATCGGTGATGGATGAGTGGGAGGCAGTGGGGACGAGACTGGGCCTTCCATCTCCTGTATCGTTAGAATGAGGGCTCCCACACATCCCAGTCAAATTATCGTTAATGGCCGAGGATAAGCTTGTATAACTATTTCATTCATCTACTCGATGCCGTGTTGGTTTATCCTCAAAGGATCCATAACTGAGAGCTGCATTGAATGAACAGGAGGGCTATGTACAAAAAAGAACCCGTTCAGAAACATCGATACAATAGAGCCCCACCGCCAGTGTAATAAGTTGTTGGATACATTGCCAAATTTCCGGAGCCTTGTCCGTATGTATACTGCGTATCATCGTACGCACGCTATCCCCATGCCAATTCCCGGTGCATTGATGCACTGCGTGCAATTAGGTGGCATACTTCTCCGTCCATTCCTTGCTAACCTGCCGCGCGGCAGCCTCGTCCTCTTTATAATGCTTAGCTACGTCGGCCGCGAGTGGGTCGTCAGGGTTGGGCGAGCTGAGAAGCGCTTGTATAGAAAGTAAGACAGTGCGGATCTGTAACGCTGGGGACCATTTGTCTAGACGATACAGTCACTACAAAGGAAGACCACACCAAATATAGATACGATGGCTTGCCTTTCAAGATATCCAAGCAGATCCGCCCAAGCTTGTCTGCAACAGGTGGTGAATGTCGTTTCAGAAGGACCAAAGAAAGACCACCCCGCACCGATATTAGGATGGTATATCTTGGTAAGAAAGCGAACCTTGGGTGGTGCCATAGGATATTCTTCGGGGAGGAATAACTCAAGCTTGAAATTGCCATCTGCACGTGTATTAGTGACAGTGGAAGCCACTAGAGAAATATCAGGCGTACTTTGGAACGGACTTCCATCTGGACCCTGAATAGTCACATCAAAGTACCTGAGATTGTCCTCATGTGGAGCAGCGGTAATTCCAGGCGCAGGGTCTGCCACAAGGCGCTCCGTTTCCTGCAGACGTAGGAGAGGTCTAAGGAGGAGAGGGGTGTACGCTGGAATCACACACTTTGATTATCCGCTGCAATCGGGTGACTATTAGCGGTGATGTGAACGGGGACAACAGGGCAGACCTTTGGGAGGGCCATGGCCATGACGATGAACAAACGAGACACTCGACTCTTCGGCTCTTTCCGACGCCCTCTTTAACCACATAAGCAGATTACGTCAGACACGCGTCTGATACCGACACCGACAAATGTCTACAGGCAAGCAGCCTCAATCTCGCGATGATTGGATCCGCGTAACGAGCAACGATGGGTTCTCTTTCATCGTCAAACGAAGCGTTGTTCTTTGTAGTGGAACACTCCGAAATATGCTTGATGAACGCCGTCCGTCTTTCACTTCTCGTTCTGCCACCAACCATTCATGCTCACGCGACTCTTCCTCTAGACAGCTTCACAGAGGCTGTGCAAAAAGTCTGTCCTGTAGACGAGAGGTGCTTATCGCGTTACAAACTTATTCCCGTCTCTTCTTTCTGATATCTCAGGGCTGCCGTGACGGAGAAATTTGTGGAATATCTTGCCTTTAAGGCGACGTACGAGAATGACCCTTCGAATGAGGACATTCCTGACTTCTTGGAGCGAATCGACCCCGAGATCGCCTTGGAACTGTACGTGCGGCATTCCTGTTCTGGTTGTTCCCATGCATATCAATTGGCTTCTTCAGCCTGTCTGCAGCTGACTATCTTGACGGTGCGTATCGAGATGTTGATGTTAAAACCGGCCCCTCAAGCTCCCTTCATCTAGTCTGATCCCTCCGACTCTAGCGTCATGGTGATTTTTCTATCGTGTCCCCGTAGGCGAAGATGGTCAATTTTCATTTGACAGCCCGAATTCGCCGCATTTCCAAAGATTTAAAGGGGGCCCGTCTCGAGTTCGGAATTTCCATCATCTCATTACTCCATCGATGCCACTATCTCTTTTCAAGATGCCCACGTCAAGTCGATCTGTAGATTGCGGAGGGCAGTCGGCTGCTATAATTTTATCTCGTCTCATTGAAATTAGTCTGATCTACTACGTCCGCATGCATAACCCCGAAGGTCCTTACGAGCAGCAGTAGCCCCGTTATGATTCTTATCTTGCCAATCTGAACATGAAGGGGCGTGTTAACATCTTTCGATGGTTTTCTGAGCCACCCCCGGAATATGTCAGCATCGTATCTACCTGGCGTCTGCGACGGGGATGATCATGAGTAAATAAACATAGACCATCTTTATCGGAGAATCCTCCCAAGTAACAGCGCTGTCACCATCAGTCTCAGCGCGAATACCATTCATAAGAGCCTACGGAAACCACGAAAGCAGATGCAAGTGTTTGGCCTAATGTTTCGGCGATAATAAGAGTCTTTGGTATCACTAGCTTGATCCAAGAATACAAAATATACAAAATAGATTGCGCAAGAAAACGGTATGGGCAAAGTAGAACACATCACTTGCACTCAACTCTGCTATGTTGTGTCGTGACGTTTCGGAGCATCTGCTCGGTCAATCACGCGGCGACCGTAAGCGATTCGTTCTGCCATGCGTTCTACGAAGCCCGACCCGTCATCTTCTTCAACCCTACGTCTCATTTCATCCACCGCCGCTGGAGTAGGCCATGCCCCGGGAACATCTGAGCTTGCACCGACCCCTGGCGAAGGCTCAGGTGTACCTTCACCCTCGCCCGTAGGGGTGGTGCTGCCACTGCCCCATGCACGTTGTATGTGCGCAGTCAGGGGCTGTCGCATCGACGGGACGGGCACGAAGGGGAATGATGTCGGCGCGTAATTATACTCAGGTAATCGCTCATTGGCCAGGTCAAGGCGCCGTCTAACCGAGCTCGTCAATTGGATACGGAAGGAGGAATGACTTGATACTCACGCATCATCGAAGCTATGGATGTAGCGCCGAATCTGGTTGCCTTGCACCCCCAATGCATCCATTCCTCCAGGGGGGACCATGTTACGCATGCCATCCATCCCAGCACCGGCTGGGCTGAGCTCCGACGCATTTTCGGACTCCTCACTGTAATGTTCTATGTGAGTATAGATCGACCATGTGGTACTTTGACGTACCGTAGAAGCTGGAACATGCGCTGTATACGTCCAACGGCAAGAATCTTGTTCTTAATTTGCTGGCGTCTCGATCCATCACCATCATTCGTCATTGCTTGATTCATTAGAGCGCGCTCTGCTTCTTCGTCCTCAGATGATGAAGCCTCTTCTTCAAGCTCCTCTTGCGAACAAACAGACAGGACTGCTAGTAACATTTCGATAACTGTTGATAATATGAGTATTTCTATTGTACGAAGTGAGGGAAGACATGCTTTTTGCCCCCACGAACGGAAGACTCCACGTAAATGCATCCATGAAATTGGGTAGCCAATATGGATGTGGGCGTGCATGATACTGGCGAATTGTTATGCTCTTGTTCGCATATTTGAGTACAGCACCTCGGTTGTGATACACATCAAGGTAATTTGGCGCCGAGAACACAGTAATCACGGACGGAAATTTCTTTGTCGGCGTCCTACGGAACATGACATAGCTGCTGCGTCATGAGCAAATGAAGTCGAATCGGGTAATCACACGTACCCCGCATCCTGGGCCTCATGGCCGCGGATGACGCCTAACAGATCGTTACGTTCCAGAAACTTTATGACGGCGTCATATCTACACTGAGCCATTAGAAAAATTCTGTGCAGAAAAAAAAAACGAAACATCGCACGTGAAATAATATGAACAGCCTCGCGTACTATTGTGTCCCCACATTTGACCTGGCGGGACTGGAGACGGATGGGTAGAAGCCTCGTGTTCATGTCCGAAGTTTGGGACAGGGTCAGACCACAGTAAGTCGCAAAGTAAACCAAACGATCCAGGCTCTTGGAACCTGTGGATCTTAAACAGGAATTAGAGTCAGGTTCAGTGCTTTCACCTCTCAAAGTGACACGAACTCGATCAATATCCGAAATAGTGTTCAGTTCCGGGGAGATTCCACCATGTACACAGAAGAATTTGCCATCAAGCAAGCCCGCGAGGGGCAATGCGCAAAACGATTCTGCACACGCATCATATACTCTCTCACTATACTTGTGTAAGCCTATTCAACAGTGAGACTGTTGAGCGCAAACAAAGGAGCAGTGACACACATTCACGCTTGAAGGTAAAGTACTCGGTGAGATGCCGACACTCATGGTTGCCACGAATGAGGAACAGGCGATCAGGAAACCATAATTTGAGGGTATAGAGATAGAGCAAGCACTAGGAAAGCGTCAGTGCTCCGTTCATCTATATATTGTGGCACCTACTTCGATACCAAAACAACCTCTGTCGACATAATCTCCAAGGAATAGATAGTTCGTCTCGGTCAGCTTTCCACCGACCTCGAATATCTTCATGAGGTCATACTATGTGATTTACGATAAGACGTTAATGAACGTAGAGAGAATGCAGCGAGCGCTCGCTCACATATTGTCCGTGTATATCGCCAACAACTAAGTAAAGGTTCAACACTCGGCCGATGCAAAGTATGGCAGTGACATACCTGTCACTGGACTCTTCACTTTCAGCACGTTTGGCTCTGCCTTGAGCACCTCTGTACCTAGCCGGAGTATCTCCAAAGCCTGCTCCTCGGTTAACCGACCCTCATGTATGAAATGATCGCGCAAAAATTCGGCATTCGGTTTTCGGCGTCCATGCTGGTCAGTCATCCAGAACTGCTCATCGGTCGGACGAGTCATCACGGGCGGGGCAACCTACGCGAAAAAATTACACGCTGGGCAGTAGAGATGGACATAACAACGAACATTCCTCATGTGTCGTATACAGGTATCGGGAGGTATATCAACTGGTTGGCTTGTTTTATTCTTTTCTTGGATCTGATTCAACGCGTTTTGAAGATGGGTGATACGGTCCACCATGGTTGGGAGCGGTGATTCACTAAGTGGGGTTGGTAGGGATGTCTCCGTTGAAAGACTAGAACACGAATCAGTCCGTGCGACATTATGAAAGACGGAGACGGGTGGACGCTCACAAAAGCTGTCAAACGTCAGCTCGGTCGATTCTGAATCCACCTCGGAGAAAAAGGCCGTCGTAGGAGGGCGGGGTTTAGGAATGGAAAATGGCCAGAGTGCGGTCGTATGATGACCCAGCTTGAGCGCCCTATTCGAAACTTGGAGCTTGCAGCACTGGTTTAAGGTGGTAAAGGTATCCTCAATGCTGGGACTGGTATAGGCGGTGCTGAACAGCTCGAGGAGCAATACTCAGGACGAACCTTGGATGCGCTGGCGACACCACCGGTTGACAGTTGTTATGCGGTGAGAAGGCGCTGCACGGCTGAATTCAGTATAATGACGGCTTCTCTGTGCCTCTCCAGGGCCCGTATCTACTGATTAGCACAACCATGGTAAGTTACATTGTTGTTAGCGGATTACAGTATAGACGACATGTGAGGATCGACGGCCGCATGCCAGTGGTGCTCTATCAACGTTGTACTTTATTTACGCCGATCAATAGGATTTACAGGTACATTATACCTTATTCTTGATCAACATACCGCTATGCCAGCGTACTCGTCATATCCTAGAGCCAGATTCAGGTTCTGAACAGGAATTAGCCTCTTCGGACGTCGCCAATAGAACGAGCGATGTCGCACCTGGAGACACTGAGTCGCAGCACCCTTTAGGAGGTTGTCCAAACCACCCTAGAAGCATATTTAGTTGGTTTCGGGAACACGAGCATACAGCGTGGCACATACCACTACAACAGCACGATCACCCTGGCTGTGGACCTGAAAGCCACCCACGACCCAACCGTGTTGTTCTTGTACATCCTTGACCTCCACAACGTCTTTTTGCAGGCGCACGAGCTTTTCGTCACTGTACTTCTTTTCATACAGCGTCCTGAGCTCCCGAGCGGACAGGGGCATGCTGAGCGGCATGCTCAACACGGAAATGATCCCACTGAACCATGGCGCGACAGTTGGCACAAATGCGATCTTCATGCTCTCTTCTCCAGTAGATAGGAGACGTGAAAGATGGACCTCTGCCTCGCGCTCGTGAATGTGGTCTGTCAGAGAGTACGCACGGATGCCCCCCCCCAGGCTCTCAGCGCTAACTTTTGGAATCGTAGTAGGACGCCCGTCTGGTCCTTGAGCACCCACAACGGTACCTGCTCCACTGTAACCCGATATTGCAAACACAGAAGGCCATACAGGGCGAGCAAGAAACGGGAGTAGCGGCGCGATCAGCAGTTGTGTTGATGTTGCAAAGCAGCCGGGGTTTGCGATGCGCTTCGCACTACGTATAATATCCCGAGAATACAGCTCTGACAAGTAAAGCAACGCAGTTCGATATTCAAATTGTGCATTATGTTACGTAGATAGATGATTCTCACCAGGGAGGCCGTATGTCCATCCACTTTCAAAGCGATAGTCTGCACTAAGATCGACTATGACACTTGCATCCCCACTGCCTCCTGGGCGCTCTGCGGCGCCACGGTCAATAGCATCAACAAAAGGCTTCGATGCACCATTAGGTAATGCAAGAACCCATGCATCGACATCTCCGTCTTTCTCCATCCGTTGCACGTCCACTACGGAAAGGTTGGAATATGTGACAGGTGACTTCGAGTGTCCTTCAAGGGAGAAACCGGCAAGCTGGCGGGACGAGACATGCGTAAGGTTCAGAAAAGGGTGTCCGGAGAGAAGAGTCGTCAGCGCCTGTCCTGTATATCCCCTCGCTCCGATCAGAGCAAGTCGCTTCTGTTCTGTAGAGGTAGCCCTTTGCGCCGCAGTGGCGTAGCCTCGTGCGGATCCTGGCATACGGCGTGCCAGTGTCGAGAATGAACGGCTGCCATTCGGAGAGGGGGAAGGATGATGTGGGGAAGCTGGTGGTCCAACTGGAAGATATGACCTGTCGATCCGACCGTTCACTTCGAATTCCCTGACGACGCGTTCAACTTCGCTGACGTTTTGAAGGCCATACCAAAACAGGGTCTTCCCCGAGCGAGTGAAACTACCATCCGCGCGCTCGAAGTGCCATGAACGATTCTCGTCATCCGCATGCGCGGTCCAAAAAAGTCGGCGGTAATCCCTACGCACCGCATTGAAGACGTTGTCGATAACATTGTTGAGGATACCATTGCGTGACGAGAGAAGTTTTGTCATAACGGGGACTTCGCCTTCCGGGTGGGCTACAATGGCAACGACATCCAAGGGTTCATCGCCATAAATTGTGTAAGGTGTTTTTTTGAGATTATTAAGAACTTCAGTAACACTTTGATTCTCAGCTAGGACATCGGAATCACGATCGCGAATAACTTGGCGCAGGCGATCTGGCCCAAGTGAATCAATGGAATCGTGCTTGAACAACTTGTAGCCACGGCGAATGAGAGTGCCCGCTCCGCTATCGGTGAAAAGCTCTTTCTGCAAAGAGTCGGGGGAAATGATGGCCACAGACGAGGAGCGAGGTAGGTGATCCAAGAGTTCTTTAATCTCTCTGAGCTTCAGCTTTGTTCCATACTTGACCCAGGGTTGTTTCATGAGGTCGTTGTATTCCTGTACAAACATTTCACTACCGTCCAGAGCGAGGTTACAGGGGTGAATCTTACTTCGTCAAGATTGATGACATCCAGCTTTTCACTGGTGACGCCATGAAATAGCCCACCCTTTTCGTTCAGATAGACGATCTTAAGAGGTTCGAGCTCTTTGGCGAGTTCTCCCGCTGCAATGTCAGCGTTGACGTTGAGTATTTGTCCATCGGGGCTCTCAGCTAAACTGGTAAGAATGGGTAAGGCGCCAGATCGGATGGATGCCTCGAGAGGACGCTTGTCGACCCGCGTGATCTTGCCAACGAGGCCGTACTTCTCTCGGTCGAGATAGTCCGCGGTGAATACACCGGAGGTAATCGGCCTTGCCCTAGTGCCGAGCTTCTCCAGAGCGGAAACAATTTTCAAATTCTCATCCAAGAATACGCGGCGGGCAATTTGTAAGGTTTTTGCATCTTTGGAGAGGATGAGTGGAAATGAACGGGCAATGGCAGAAAGAGCGCACCAGTGACGCGGATACCATCGATGTATTCCGGTACGACACCGCCACGTTCGATTATTTCGTTGAGCTGGGGCCCTCCACCATGAAGAATGACAGGATAGAGGCCAACTCGATAGAGAAAACTGAGGCTGAGGGCGAGTTCATTCAGTTGTCCGAGGACACCGCCGCCGACTTTTACGACAGCGAACTTGGCTGGCTGTGAAGGATTCGAAGACGACGAGAATATGCGAAGATAACGTTCGACCTCGCGCTTAGTGCCAATGGAATACAACAAACGGGTGATGGTTTCCTAGGAAAAGTTAGGGCGGAAGAGGAAAGCAAAAATGGACACGTTGAACCAACCCTGTCAGTCTGAGCGACTGATTGAATAGACCTGTATGAGATAGCGAAGGAAGGCCTCATGACGAGACGACGTTGACCAGCGACAAGAAGAGTACGGATGGACATGGTGATGGTCAACAAGAAAGATGGGGAAGGAGATAAGATTAGATAGGTCATGACCCGGAGGTTACCGAGGCTGCGAGGGGGGACCCAACCAACGCGAGGCGATGCCCAGCATTTTATGAGAATAACTCCTCACTTTAACGCCATTGTCCTCGACGACCATCATGTCGTCCTCGGACCCCCCTCAGCTCAGGCTCTCCCTCCCTCAGACTGCGTCCACCTTCAAACGCTCTTTTGAACAGTTTGGCTTCGATCTCGAAACTACTGTCGACTCATCCGTAGTAGCCAGCTCAAGCGGCACTGATGAACATCGTCCCGGTCCAAGTAACGGCGACAGGAACAAGAGGGCCCGGAGCAGTAGCGGTACCCCCAGCTCTGCGGAGCAAACCCGTTCTATGGACAGCTCTCCCAGTTCCAGTTCATCTCTCACAGTATCTTCCGCTTCCTCCAACCACGCGGTTTCCAATCACAGGGATGGCCCGCCAGCCACGGCGCCAATGCGCCATCCACAGGCTCTAGAAAATGATTCGGTATTCTCTCCTAGTTTTGCTGGCGAACTGAGCCACCCCTCCACCGCCTTGTTCGATGCACGGCCCCCGGAAGCCTCCCCAGTCGACCCCCCGACTTCTTCCGTCTGGCCCAATCCGCCGTCCTCGACCAATTCCGTCATCGGACACAATGAGCAATTTCGCCTCTCCATGGAACGTTTCCACGCCTTTGATAGCCAAATTTCCACCATTCGTACTCGCCCCTCCCCGCTTCCCTTCCATAGACCTCCCAGCCCACCCACGTTGCCACCCTTGACCCTTTCCTCCTCAGCTGAGCATTCACACTTGAATGCTGCAGTATCCCTACCTTCAGTAGAATCTCTGAATTATGCATCTACGTCGACTACTGCGCAAACACCCGCATCCGTCCCCCCATCGACTGCCCAACCTCCAATTGCCACCTCCTCCGATCAGTACCATTCTGGCTTGTCATCTGTTGGTTTTGAAGAATTTGGGGAGTTCAGAGAAATGATGGGCTTTTTCCCCGAACAACATGCAAACACCCCAAGCATGGACCGCCCCGCTGCCCGACCCCGCCACCAATCGCCACCTTTGCATGACCATTCAGGACGACCCTTCCGGCGTCCTCCTTCGAGACAAAGAGCGGAAAACACCTCGAGAAATTCGACCTTGCATTCGTGGCATTCTGTTCGTAGGGGCGCCGCCCCTGGTGACTCCGATGACGAATTTGGTAGTCGTCCTGTCATTACCAACTTGCAAGGCAGAGGGTCACTAGACCTTCTCAGGTCTCGTCTTGATTCTTCACTCCTAGCTAGTAGAATAAGAAGGTCAATGCAGAGCCAGGCAGCTCATCCTCCGGCTTCTGGCCGAATGTCTCCCCCTCAGTTCCCTACCGTGTCCCGGTCACAAATTGAGCTGAGTTCAACGCAGGCTGTGAATAACTCTCGTTCACAAGAGCCTGAGCGGTTTAATAGACACGAGGCTTTATCCTCTCACCCTCCTTCAAGGCGACCCGCATTAGCTGAAGCCATTCGCACTTTGGCTGAACGATTTGGTCGAGGGAGGCAAAGGACCAACTATACTGCCGACAGCGGCGCCGAGCGATCCCGGAGCCCAGCAGCCGGCGTTTCCTCCAGTCCGTATATTTGTTATACTACATCGATCGGGTATCTGATTCAGCCAAACGCTACCTCTTTCCACAGGCTCGACATCTGCGTATGATGATTGGGTCTTTGGTCTTCCCGACTTACCATCGCCAGAAGACGTTTCTTATGGATTGGATCTTTCGATGCCCCCTCATTGGCTCGACGAGGAGATTGGTTACTCGAGACTATCTATGCCACCCTCCCGTGTTTTCAGAGATACCACAATTTCAGGACAAACGCCATGGCGGAATTCATCTCCTTTAAATGATACGTCGGAAGATCGTATTCTGACCCATCTTTCCACTCTACAACGGCCGTCGGCGACAATATCATCCGACGACGCGGCACAGTCAGGTGAGCATCGTATTTTTAACCCATGACTCGTGCAGCTATCACCGGACTCTGAGCGATTATGGGTGTATAGACACCGCCATTTGGCGGAGCTTCTCCCAACACCATCACCATCCCCCACATCCCCCGTCCGCTCGTACAAGCAGCAGCCGAGGGGACGGGTCGAATGAAGTGCCCTCGACACGTGCTCTTCATGCCCCTGAATCTTCTTCCAACACCAATAGTGACACTGCCATGGAGGTGGGTGCAGGATGGCGGCGGAGTACTGCCCGCACAGAACCAAACTACGAGCTTGTGCATGAGCGTGACATGAATTCTACGCCCTTTACAGGCACACTGCTAGGTGACCGACCACGAACAGACCGATCCTCCGTATCCATGCGAGAACTTATTGACCGACACCTTCACCTCCAGCCACCCCCCCGCATCCCACCTAGTAATACAAGCCCACGACGGTCATCAGAGGCCTATCGACCTGTGCAACCGCCCGAAATAGGGAGTTTAGTGGCTGTCGATGCTGATGCATTAAGGCCGAATGTGCTGCCAGAGGTGCCTTTTTCGAGCCAGGCTGCGGCCTTCTTTGCCTCCCGTGCGCCATCGTCAACCGCCGAATCTACATCTCCACGTCGCACAGATACCCTTGATCCCAACCGCATGAGTGCGCCATCTTTTTCGTGGACAAACCGGTTTGAAGAGGATTTTGCAATGTCAGCCTCCCGTTTGCGCGCAATGGTTGGGGAGAGGAGACACCGTATACCTCCGGAGCTAGAGCGATCAAGTACCAGCGCTCGCCGATTCCCCACAGCGGGACAATCTATGCCTTCTATCCCTGCGTCTCGACCCCTAGATATAGATGAATTCCAGCATGGACCCTTCCGCGCGACCCTTGAACACTTTGAGAGGCAAGAACGGCAGGAGCAACAACTTATGATGGAGCGACAAGCAGAGATCGACCGGTTACGCTCGCGACTAAACGAGCTGCAATCTCTGGAAAGATCAGTCACCTCATCACGCGCGCCAACATTACCCCCCTTAAGACTTGATCGTGATGTTCCGGTTTCCGAGGCCCCACACAGGATGCCGTCACCCACGTCTCCAGCAAGTATTGAGACACATGTAGGCCATTCTAACACCGTACTTCAGAATACTAACACCTCTTTCAGCCTTTCCGTCCCGATCTGGAAACCATACATCATCCGCGAAGCTGGCAGAGAACGAGAGGGGCGAGACCTTCTTGGCTTCATGATGAGCCTGCACCGTGGCGTAGCTCTTCTGGTCTCTCATCGCCCGCAATGGCCCTCCCAATGCCTCGTCCGCATTCGCCGTCACGTCCCCTTCCCGAGAGTCGTAATCTCCGCCCAGCGTCTGAACGTGAACGCGAGCGCCGTAGCCGGCCTGAGACTTTAGAGCTGTGGAGCCCTGGAGAGGTGGACGATCCCTTCAATAACTTGGCAACATTGCCAGTGGGCGAAAGTGGCTTTATTTCGCATAGCTTGGCGCGCATGCGTGGGGGGCTTCCGAGCTCGGACAGGCAGCGCCCGGGGCGGGACTCACGTGCCCACTCGTATTTGGACACCAGTCGTTCAGCACCGAGAGAACCACATGCAGATGCGCTGCGCGGAATTCGCCCACTTTGGGCCACACACGCCCCAGGTCCGTGGGGAACCACAGAAGCGCGCGAGGAAACACTGGCTGCCGGATCAAGCGTCTTAACACCCAACGATGTCATATCCCGAGGACGACGTCGTCGTGCCAATCAGTCTGCACTGCCCGCACAAGGACGTAATGGGTCTGAGGAGGACCGACTCCCTGCTGCTCGCCGGGCGTCGTCTACATCGCGCTACGCGCCGGCTCGCAGAGCGATCCGTGATCCTCTTTTCGATAGAGTTCAAAGGATGGTCCGCGGCAATCCGCGAGAGGGCGGAATGTTCGGCCGGTACCCTCGAAGGAATCACGGCGACTTCATCGTTAGTTGGCTATCTTATTTGTTTTTGTTGCTTCATTGACTAATTTTCAATTCGGCAGCGCGATGAGGACTTTGACTCTTCGTATGAGAGTCTGTTGTCCCTGGCTGCGACCATTGGTGAAGTGCGGCCGCGTCATACCCCAGACCACATCATCGAGTCGTTGCCAACTTCCACGTTCAAAGTGTGGCGCAACGCCGAGAGTGACCAGCGTTGTCCCATCTGTCTAGACGATGTGAGTGTCCTGCAGCTATTCGAAGTTGCCTGACCCTCTAATCCGATGCTGTTTGCAGTATCAAGAGGACGATCCGGTCATGAAACTATCCGACTGCTCGCATTGGTTGCATAAGGACTGTTTACAGGTGACGTCCTTTAGGCTCTGCATGTTCTAGATCCTCGAGCTAACAGTGGTATAGCAATGGCTGAAAGGCGCCACGACCTGTCCTGTCTGCCGCCAACGCGTTCGTGGGCCCCAGTCTACCCGTCGGGATCGCGGAGCGCAGCAGGGAGATCAGCAGCCAGGTTCGTCTCGCGTCGCCGAACGCCTCGCCCGGGAGATCCGCGAGCAGGTGCGCGTGGCCCTCACCGATATCGCGCCGGGAACACCTCGTTCCATAGCGGGACCGAGTAGCGGCAGGTCGGAAGTAGAGAGGGAGATCGACGAGGAGGAGAGTATGCCGTTCGATTGGGAAATACCGGATGCTATCTAGAGTCCATCTATGACTCGGGTTTGGGGAATCTACCTGGCGGTATCTCGACTTGGACGAACTTTTTAGTAACCCATAGCTACGCATCTGTGTGTGTTGTTTGTCACTGGTCATGTCCGTTGCATCATCTGTACGATTGTCGCTATTGCCGTGTCGATTTGCAGTAGGCTATTTAGTATTGTATATTTTCTGTATGTTTTTCATTCTCACAATGTTACACTCTGAACTTGCATTGGGTACGTAAATGCATATGAGCATCAGATTGACGATGTCCATTTGTGACCGACAAAAGGCTGAATGAAATTTCCAAATTCATTTGTGAATCTCAATGGTGCTGGGAGGTCGGCGATCGTGTCTCGAGAGACCTTCAGTCTCGAACGCCGAAGAGAGCGCTAGCCCTGGAAATTTTTGGGAGACCCATAGCTGGCAGGGCGCATAGGTTTACATTTCGAGATCACGCATGTACTTGTACATAATTCTGCAGTCGTTTACACGTATTCATAATTATCCTTTCCGCCCTTCTCGATACCCTGTGGTGTAAGGGTTATTATAGCATGGCCCTCCGTGATTTGCCACGAGTATATGCACTCACCCTCTTGAAGGCGGGCCTACAAAGGAGAGTGTGGGGAAGTATGACAATGATTCGAGTTGTAAGGAAAAACGATGCCTACCGCTCATGAACGCGCTCAACCCAAGCCTTCGCCTTTGGCCCGAGCAAGTCTGGAGCACGGGCAGCAGCGGCATCTAGGCCGAAGGCCATCATAAAATCAGCCATTGTCGGATTTGGGCCGCCAGCAAACCACCCAGTGGGGGACTTCTCAAGTGCATCTTCGATCTGCGGTTGGGGAGTGAGAACACAAGAATGTGACCAAAAATAAAAATAAAAGTGTGGTGCACATATTTGAGGCAAGACGTCAATTGGCCTGCGACCACTCTGGCATCGAGGGCAGAGAAGACGGGCCGAAGGAAGGGGCGAAGGAAGAACGGAGCTTGAGTGGGGACAATGGAGAAAATAAGTCGGTTAACGAGAAGAGGCATCAAGGAGCCTTCGGAAAAGTGAGTGACTGGTGGAGATGGTGATCAGTCATTTTAATCCGAGTTACAGGCGACGCGGATGTTACAGTATAGGTCTATAAGTTCTCCCTCTTTAGGCGGCGTCGCGCGCCCGTTCCCATACTTATTGATAATGTATTCTTGGTTAACATATCAGTAAAGTTGGCGCGTAAAAGTCAAAGACGGGTTAACACACGAATTATGGCACCACTTTCTGCGAGAGTAACGTCGCCATCGGTGATAATGGGAGCCTTTCCGAGTGGGTGGATATCCAGCAGCTCCTTTGGTGCACGCAGATCTGGGCCGCGTTGATAAAATTTGATCTCGTAGGGGACCTCGAGCTCTTCCTTGATAACATAGTCAGTGAGCACGGAAAGGGAAAAAAGAATGAAGGAGACAAACAAGGACCCAAAGCACGCGCTGGGAACGCGAGTTGTTGAGATGGTGTACAACGAGACTGCCCGACATGGTGTGTGTGAATGTGAGTGTGAGTGACGTGTGATGTGATGGAATGGAATGGAATGGATCGGTGGGGGTGGGGCGCTCACTTCCAAAAGAGGAGGGACGGTTTCCGAATGCGGCAGACGGTATTCGACATGGACGACGACGGTGAATTCCAATTCTGTTTGGGACGTGTCTTCTCCCCGGCGTACTGAATGCACATAAAACAGACAGGGATTGACGGACAATGTCGCCTGACAGGCTCACCATGGTCTCGGCGACCCTTCTCTCTCTTCTCTCTCTTCTTTCTTCCTTTTTGTTTCTCCTGCGCCGCAACGCCAGACATCGCGTTCCCCTTCCGCCGGGCCCACAGCCGTGGCCCTTGCTTGGGAATGTGACAGACCTGAGAGCGAAAGAACTGTGGCTACTCGCCACCGATTGGGCCAACCGCTACGGTCGGTTATAAATGCTATCCCCGACCTCTTCTTCTCTACAACCCTCCTAGGCGATGTCCTCTACCTCCATCTCTTTGGCCAGGGTCTCATCTTTCTCAGTTCTCCTGCTGCCGTCATAGAGCTCATGGAAAGGCGGAGCGCAATCTATTCTGACAGGGCTCCTCTCGTAATGGTCACAGAGCTGTTCGTTCCCTACATACATCAACATCCTGTCCGATCACCACTCTGCTGACCACTTTTTCTGATAGTTGCGGTGCTGGTCACATGGTGCGCGCCCTAGCACCATGACTGCCTTATCCCCATTGTATTTTATCTTACCTTTAGGTTGCCTTTACGCGTTACGGCGAAGAATCTCGCCGTCAGCGACGCCTCATGGCGCGCGGTCTTGCACAAAGCAGAATTTCTCAGTACCACCCACTTATTGCCGCGTCTACGCGTCCACTCTTGCGTAATCTACTTGCCTCGAGCGGTGGTGACTTCGTTCCCGCAGTCCGGCGCTATGCCGGTGGCCTCAACTTGAACGTTGTCTATGGTCTAGAGGCGACGCGTGATGACGACCCCGCGCTGCTGAAGGTTGAAGGGGCGACAGATATTTTAGCCAACCACATCACAGCTGGTGGCGGTCTCTGGGCAGTCGACATCCTCCCGTTCCGTCCGTGTCCGCTCACCGCCACTGGACGAGCAATAATGCTGATAACAACGTAATACTTTAGTGAGGTATCTGCCGTCATGGTTCCCTGGTGCAGGCTTCCAACGCAAGGCCATGACATGGAAGGAGATAATTGTTGACTCGGTTGATTTTCCTTTTACACTTCTCAAGGCAAACATGGTACTACTCTTTGTGTGATATTCGGCATATATGCGCAATTCTGTAACCAGAACTTCCTCCGCAGAATGCTGGGATTTCACCTCCTTCCTTCTGCTCTACACTCCTCCAGGAATCCGACCCTGCAACAACCGCCTTTGCTGTCGACGAATTTGACATAAAATGGACCGCCAATTCAATGTATGCTGCGAGCATGGATACCGTAAGGAAGTCTCCCCATTTTTTAAACGAGTTCCCCCACAGCCATTGTGCGCAGACGATAGCCTTCACTCAACAACTCTTTCTGGCAATGCTCAAATACCCCAAATACCTAAAGCGCGCCCAAGCGGAGCTTGATAACGTGCTTGGTGCAGGTCCTGCCCGCTTTCCGACCTTCGAAGATCGGCCCAATCTACCGTTTCTCGAAGCCTTGTTTTCTGAAACGTTGCGCTGGAGTGTACCAGTCCCGCTTGGTGCGTCGTCTTTATCTGGCACTCTGCGAACGGGAGGGATTTCACACGGTCTAGGCCTACCACATAGAGTGATGCAAGATGACACTTATGACGGACACTTTATTCCAAAAGGCTCCCTCGTTGTCGCTAACATCTGGGCAATGTTACGCGACCCCGAGGTTTTCCCAGATCCTGAGCGTTTCAACCCCGAACGCTACCTCGAGAAAGTTGATGAAAAGGTTGCTCGGCGGCGCGATCCCCGCATGTTCGCATTCGGCTTTGGGCGTCGACGTTGTCCCGGCGCATATCTCGTTGAGAGTTCGATATGGCTCATGGTCGCAACCATGCTCGCGATGTTGGAGATCGAAAAGCCGCACGACAAAAATGGTAAAGAAATAGAGCCCGAAACAAAGTTTGAGAACTCGGTGTTCCGGTCTGACCCTCCTTGTCAAAGGAAAACCAATACTTATCCATACCACACAGGACATCCACTCGTTTCTCTGTTATTTTACGCCCACGATCTGACGTGGTTCTCAAGCTTATTGAGGAAGAAACCTGAACAGATTTACTAGGCTAGGTTGTTTTTTTTTCTTCGGATGGATAGAAGCCTTCTTGGTTTGCTCTACGATAGGCTGCGTCTCGTTTCCCTTCAAGTTGGCAATGATTTGATGTCACGATGGCATGGTAGATAGCATAGAAGGAATGGCCGACGCCGCATTATGTGAAATACGTTCCCCTGAATATCTACGCAGTTCTAGTCAATAGTCACTCAAAGTCATGCAAAATGTGCGTGAAATTCGCGCAATCTCATTCAGTCGTTTACAAGCGCATTTTTAACTCGTTTTATTGCTTCGCCTTACAACACAACATCTTCGGACAGTTGCATCCATCCACCCGCCAACCAATCGAGACGCACAAGTGGCTCACGCATCCTTGTACAACGTACATGTTAGGCGTTTTAAATGCAGATTCAGAAAAACATGGGACTACGACAATCTGGGAGGCAATGGACAGGCATTATAGTAACATATGAACGGATTACAATAGAAATAGTGCCCAGACACTGATCACCCCAGCGGCACTCACGCTATACCAACTCATCCCGACGGAAATAAGACAAGGAAGTATTCGTGAATACCAGATACCGTTTCATTCAGCTGCAGGGAAATCATGACGCGTCCACCCCCGGACTGGCGGGGACCACCCGTCGCGTCTACATGGTCAGCGATAATAGGCAGCTGGCGGTCTGTCGGCGCGCTCCCACCCATCTGAGCCAGACGGAGAAGGGTACCGTTCTTGCTCTTAGGACTGAGAAGTCGGAACCTCTTGCATGGACTGCGTCAATCCAAGGTAGTCATCGTAATTATGGTCATCACAGCGGCCGTCGCCGCCGCCCAGTACTTATGCTGCCGCTACACGAGGCCGGACAACCGTGACGTAGCCATCGCCTCTCAGGCGCGCAGTTTCGGACGTCACCCTGATCGTCCACTCCTTAAACGCATTCTCTCATCGACAGACACGCACCCCTCTCGATAATTTTTACCTCACAAAAAAAATCAACCGAGACGTTGGAACGCCAACGCCTGGGGGCTGCTGCAGTGAATGCATGTGCCTTGTTAGCGTATGCTACTCCATTACTGTTCTACTGCTGTGGCAATTGCCCAACGGAGCTGCGGGGTTGCGCAGCTACCAGTGATGGCATCTCCATCTACGTTTGCAACTGGATCGTGGTCTCGCTGTCGGCACAGCAGACGGTACACACAGCAGTGACGATCCAAGTCTGGGTCTGGCGAACGAATGAGCTCCGACTGCTCCGCACAAGGGTCCTCTTGTCAACTCCGACATGCACGGCCTTGGGTGAGCTGACATGATATCGCCCGAGCGACGAAGAAAACACACGCGGCGCGCGGCGACTCTGACTCGGATCATGGGGTAGCTACCCCCGGCCTGGTCCCCCTCCTTCAAGTTCTTGCTCTGCGCTCCCTCTCTGAGTAGGAGCAGTTACTGCAGCGCGGTCGGGTGCTTTGCCAGAAAGTCCTTTCCGCCGTGTCCACCTCCTCCGGGCCTTTGTCATCGCACTCGCACTGCGATTGCAAAGAACCAGGCTAGGGTAGTAATGAGAGGACGTCTGAGATACTTCGAGCCATCATGACGAGGTCTCCACAGGCGGGAAAGGAATGAGAGGTTGCAGCTCGGTGACTCGCTCCTTCAAGTTTCGAGAGAAGTTTGTCATTTGGGTGATCGACGCCGCCTCTGTTGTGGTGGCCTAGGCCCAAAGGCCCAAAACACGGACAGTGAATTAAAAAGGACAAGGAGAGCTGCCACCACCACGACCGAAATTACATCTACAGTACATGGGTCACGTCCATCTCCGTCCGGCTATCATGATTTTGGCAAGAATTTCGATGGCAGCATCTTCTAATTACATAGCCTTACTCTGCAACGACCTAATCATTCATTCATTGGCCTTGACTTAACTATTACAACATTCATATCTTCCATCCGACATTTCTAAAGAAAGCCGCGTCAACATTTGAGCATTCCATTCCGATATCCGTCGTTACTGTATCTACATCATCGAGATTTCATTCCGTACTAATCACGACGAGTATTATTATAGATTGAAAGCGTAACGAGTTGTTACACCCCGGACGAAGGCGCGGCTGTAACATGCTTCCCGCTCCCGTTTGCAAAAATGTCCTGCACAAAGAGAAACAGTGTTCAGCGCCTTGTTTGATTGGGCCAATCAATAAACCGCACCTTGACGATACCACGCGCGATTTGGAAAATCGCAACGCGGCTCTCCCACAGAGGGTACAAGACGACAGTAATCGCAGAACAGAAGCACCAGAGGATCCCAATGACGACCCACGTGGTGAGTCCACGCACACCGTAAATGGTGCTGGCAAAGAATAGCGGAAGTGGAATCAGAATGAGCATGATTACCGTCTAGCGGGCACAGCGGGTTTAGTATCTAGGCCAAGATAGGTACGGGAAAATTTGCGAACCAGGACGACGGAAGACCACGCGGCGAAGCGGAAGGCCTTGTCAAGTGCGACAGGGTCGAGATCTGGGTCGGGCACGATGCCAGGTCCGTCCCCGTCCGAGACGGAGCGTTCCTCAGCATACTTTTCCGATGCCTGGTCATTTGCCTTCGCCTTCTCGTCACTGTCCGAGGCATCCTTTGTGCTTGCAGAAGTGCGAGACTTGACGTTCAACGCGCGAGTTGACTCAAAGTCGTAATCTTCTGGCCACTGCATCAGAGTGAAAAGTCAGTACTGTCGCGGAAGTGGTAAGAAACTTGCTCACGATGAGTGAAGTGACTACCGCGACGATGCCGCCAACACCGATGGATGCTAGATTACCGGCAAGCATCTCATAGTCGCCTCCAGACGTCGTTACGTTTATGACCCCACCGTTGAGCGCACTCGTAGTGACGAGCCAAGCAATTATGCCAGCAACGAAGCCTACGAGAGAGCCCCCAACACAACCCCACTTATTTGCACGTGACCAAGTGATGCAGAGTGCAATCGGGACAACCGCCGAGCCGAGGATCACACCCATGAACGTCTGTCACCGTCCGTCAGCACCATTTGGCGAGAAGAACCAAACAAGCACACATAAAGCCAGCCCATCGAAATACCAATATAAAAGAAAATGAGCCCTGCAATACCCATACAGAGCGCAAAAAATGCAACCTTAAAAGTGTTAGTTAGAAACGCCATTTAGCCCATGGATAATGTATGCCAATGGAGACTCGCCATTGCATGCGAAATTGCAAGGACCTGCGCTTCGGTTGCGTGCGGATTGATATACCTCTGTAAAGGTAATTTCGTGAGTAATGTGGTTGTTCATGACATTATGAAACTTACCTTATAGATATCATAAGTTAAAATCGAAGAGACGGCGATCAATTCCGCAGATGATGCGCTGGTGACAGCTAAGAAGAGTAAGACGAGCAGTATGGACGCTCCTGCTTTGCCAAGTAGTGCTGATGCTGCAGCCGCAGCTGGGAGACCAGCAGAAACATCTGCGGGTGTAAGAGTACGCATGGATGGGTCTCCCCTAAGGGCCACAGCAGCCAGGCCAAGAGTAGTCGCGAAGGAGAAGGGGATAGCAAACCTGGGGTGATATTAGACGGTATCGACACAAACAGCTTTATGAGCCCACCAAGCAAGTCCACCAAGGAGATATGCCTTGACTGTGCTCGCTGGTTTGCTCGCAATCGCGCGCTGCCAATAAGCCTGATCTTGAAAGACCGTTGCGAAATTGCCAATGACGTTGATGACACCGAAAATCAGCCCGTTCTTCGACCGCATAGTGATGTAGGAGCCATGGGCATTGCCAGATACTGGATGGTCTAGGGCAGCAGCAGTCAAAAGTTCATGCATCTTCGCAGGAGAGCCGATCTTGGAGGAGGTGGCATAGACAGTGAAGATGAAAGTGAGAATGATGGAAAACAGGACAGTTGTGTGTGTGCTGTTGAGACGACATATTAGACAAGGTCATGCATCGCGCCGAAACGTGATCAGCTTACTAGTCACAGAGTAGTGTTGCTCGCATACCACCAACAACGACGTAGATTGCAACACCAAGTGGGATGAGGAAACACGCGGCAATGGTATGCATACCAGTCAAAGCTGTCACAGTCGCAGAGCCTCCCAGGATAAGCATGGAAGAGACGATGATATTTGTTGCTAGCCTGAGTTAGACATGTTATTGATGGTTGAATGGCAATTGCAATAAGATAGTCACCACGGACCCAAAGACCATCAAGACAATATGGGCCGTGCGTCCCCATCTAACGTAGACAATCTCTAGCCAGGTATGCGCATAAGGGGCGTTGAGCTTGAGTTTGGCCGCGAGCTGATTCAACTAGCTGTTAAGTGGGTGAAGCGAGGTGCCCTTATGAATGCTGACCTGTGCAAAGAGAAGGACTTGAACAGTTGCGCCTGCGCCGTACCACCACGGACCAGAAATACCGTATTTGTATGCCACGGCACTGGATTGGAGCTTCAGAGGAAACATGAGGACAATCTCTGCAAAGCATATATGGGGATAGAGAAGCATACAAGGGTGGCGGCCCACGTCCAAGCGGATACGATCCCGGAAGCAATAAGGCCTGGCTTGACACTACGGGACGCGCTGCTGAATTCCTCCGTATTTTTAGGGGAAAACGCCGTGTATCGCGCCTGGACCGCAGTCAAGCCCACCATAAAGGCACTGAAGAATAGACCAATGCCTGTTCATATATGAGTATCAGCCGAGAGAAGAGCAATCTCTGATGGACTTACCAACGACTGATAACCGCCAACTCTATTGATGAGCTCGTGTTCTCATATGTGAAATACGTTTAGAACGTACCAACGCCATAGCCAGCACCTTGAGGTAGGACCGGGTGATCAGCAGAAGACATCAGGGCTCAGGGCTCAGGAAGATGTGCTTGCGTGAGTTTCACGACCTTTCCAAGCTACGTGGAAGGGGGTGTCAACGAAGAACGAGAAGACGTAAACGCGATACCAATTTATCTTACCGCTGCTCCAGGAACGCATACCAAGGAACGACGGCGTGGGAGGAAACACCGAGAAATTTCTTATCGCAGCACAACACGGATCGAAGTGGAACGGCATTTCCACGATAAGTCGAGTCGAGACTGCGAGGTTTCGCTTGTCAGGAACAGTGGCACTAGGGAATGGCGTTGCGGCTCCGACAAAAGGTTAGTCTCGCTGGTACAAGGTATATGGTCTCGTGAGATGCGTACTGTATGTAATTCACAAACTCATGAACCTGTTTGTTGTCATGGGCGTGTTGATAAGTTGATAAGTTGATAAGAGATAAGAATATTCGTTTCGTATTCGCCAAGCTTACGTCATCGGTGTCCTCGCCGTCACCGTCGCCGTCGCCGCTGTGTTTGAGCGACAGCGAGAGAAGTCATGTCGACACTCGGCAAAGATAAGGACGAGGCTCATGGGTAAGTCCTAGTGTTCTTTATTGAATCGAAAAATTTTCATGTCACACAGGTCCACCTTATTCGTGTCTAATCTTCCCTATACTGCGACGTCGACTGATTTAAGGACCCTTTTTTCTGATATTGCCCCAGTCCGCTCAGCCTTTGTGGTACTTGAACATGGGACAGGCACGTCGAAAGGCGTCGGTTACGTGTCTTTCGCCATCCCCGAGGATGCCAAGGCGGCTTTCAATAGTTGTTCCACGGACGGTGTCACTCTTGATGGGCGTAAGCTGCGCGTAGAATGGGCAGCGAACAAGGTAGGTTTGCATACATTCCCTCTCAAATTATCGTTTCCGAATGTTAAGTCTAGCCTAGCCGGGAAGAAAGAGGAAGCAGAGCCAACATTTCCTCCGAATCTCCAAAGGCTGCGCGGTCTAGGGGTCATGTGCCTACTCCTTCAAGGGATCCTCTCGCTATCCGCACGATCGTCATCTCTGGCCTTCCGCCAGTGGATTCAAAGGGCCTCTGGAAGAAAATCCGCAAGTACGACGGTGCTGGAGAGGTGCAATGGCCTGTAAAGCGCGACGATGGTGTAGAGGATGCTTCAACTGGTTCGTTTGCTCATTTCATCCTTGACCCAAGTATCGTTTCTCACCATGTTACAGCACATATTTTATTTTCCTCTGCTGCTACAGCGCAAGATGCAGTGAACAAACTACATGCTCATGTCTTCAAAGGGGCACTGCTTTCCGTGACACTCAAAAAACGCCTCAATAGCGCGGCAAAGCAATCTCATGCATCTACGCCAATACCGAACCGTGCCAACCGTCTCATTATTCGCAATCTTCCATTTGATATCAATGAGCAGGATTTACGGGCCGTATTTCTTCCCTATGGCTCTATATATTCTATCCACATTCCTCACGTCAGCGCGGATGACCATGTCAAGATTGAGGGTGGCGAGTCGTCCGCACCAGCGCGGAGCAAGGGTTTCGCATTCGTGTGGATGTGGAACAAGAAAGAAGCAGAAACAGCTATGAATGCATGCAATGGGATGCATGTGCGTGCCGGTCTTGCTACTGATCTCATCAAGAACAAACAAAAAAGGAAAAAGGCTCGGAGAGAAGAAAAGAAGCAAGAACCAAAGGATGTTCTTGACGATCCTGGAAGACTAATCGCAGTCGATTGGGCACTGAGTAAAAACAAATGGGAGGAAGAAAAGAAACGCTTAGGCGAAGAAGTGGCGCAGGAGTCCTCGAGCGAGAATTTGAGCGACGACGACTCGGAGAACTTGCAGGATGCTGCTCGTGAAGTGCACGAACAAGACAATGGGGAAGAAGCTACGGCTGAGGACGTTAGTGATAATGAGAAGGTGAAACCGAGTCTGCCACAACCGGAAGCCGGAACAACGCTTTTCATAAGGAACATCCCATTCATCGCAACAGAAGACGAACTTCGAGCGTTGTAAGCTCCTGCCTCGGCGTTACGCGTTCGCTGACCCATGCTTATCGCCACCATAGGTTTCGCAAATTCGGGCCCTTACGATACGCTCGGATAACGATAGACAATGAAACCGGTCGATCACGTGGAACTGGTTTCGTATGTTTTTGGAATCGGGCCGACGCCGATGCCGTCGTAGAGCAGAGCAATATCGTACGTGCTGATATGACTGGCACTGTCGAGGCATCACTTGTTCGTCTATGTTGTGATTTTTCCATAATTCTACTCTGCTCACTTGTTTATCCATCACTCACAGCCGAAAAGGAACCCGTTTGCGATGGCATCTATACTGACTCCCGATCCTTCTGCACTCTCTTCTCAGAGCCTCGTGTTACATGGGCGTACGTTAGATGTTGCCCTTGCTGTTACACGCGAAGAAGCAGGCAAACTTAAGGAGTTGGGTGAGAAAGCGCGTGAGAAAGCGGATAAACGCAACATGTATCTCCTTCGCGAGGGCGGTGAGCCCTACCCACATATATCTATTTTTGCTTATAGAGCTGAATTTATCTTACAGTGATCCTACCGAGCACTCCGGCGGCAGAAACGCTCTCGGCCACGGAGGCTATGAAACGTACAGACTCGTACAATGCCCGACGGACGTTGTTGAGATCAAATCCATCTTTATACGTCTCCAAGACGCGCCTCAGCATTCGACAAATTCCAACGTTTGTAACAGAGCGCATACTGAAACGCCTCGCCACGCATGCTATCCAAGCGTTTGAGGAGGAGGCTACCGCGGGAAGTCGTCTGGGTCTAAGTGAGGAGGACCTAGCCCAAGATGAACCTAACCCTGATGTGGGCAAGATTCGGGGTAAAGGGAAACTGACTCCATGCGTGCGCCAAGCGAAGATTGTGCGCCAGGCAGACCGCGTCGATCCACTTACAGGGAAGGGCCGCAGCAAAGGATATGGTTTCCTAGAGCTACACAAGCACGCAGACGCGCTCCGTGTTTTGAGATGGGTCAATAACAACCCTGAAGTCTTTCCTCTTTTCGCGGCATGGTGGTCGGCGGAGCTGGCGGAGGAAAAGAAGCGAGCTGATTCCGTGCGGGCGAACCCAAATACAGAAATGGAGGATCGTGGAAGTGCCAAGAAACCGAAAGGCACGTTAATTGTGGAGTTTTCAATTGAGAACGCACAAGTGATACAGCGCCGCGCCGCGCGCCATAATGAGGTGGGCACCGTATCTATTTGTGTGGTATTCACCGGGACAGAACTCATGGATGCATCTAGGACGGCTCAGGGGCGAAGAGAAAGTTATCCTCGTCAGAGGGTAACGACGATCGGGCCACGAAAAGACGAAAACGCTCTGCCGAAGACATAAAATCTAGTTCGCGACTGCGATTCGACGTCGGGAAGGTAGGAAGGAAAAGGGGAGACGGGAAGGTTTTGCGAATTGGTAGAGGGAGGCGCCAGGACAAAAGGGAATTGATGACGGAGGGCCGAGGTTGATCTTCGTATCGAGTAAGTCAGGCATGAACAACTTCCTTGGTGTGTAATGTCCCCTTCGAGTGAAGGCCTCTCGTGTGCAGCTTACAGACAGTTGCAACATCTGTGTTGCGCCAAGCCGCACTGTCATTACCAGATTCCAGAGTAGGACATTCCAAAAGGTCCTATGGTTAGCCACATTTCGCCGCTTCTTTCCTACTTTATAAAACAAAATGGAGATTGATTACGATGCCGCTGACTACATGGCCGGGTATTCCTTAAGATTTACTCTTTGCGAAAGTGGATTACAATACGCGTCTCCGACTCACATTCTATCAGGTACACGTCCTATGTATCATGTTACTTCTTCCACTGGATTGTTGCGTCACGGATGGAGGACTTTTAACGATATTACAAGGCATTAATTGAAAGGGTCATCATCGTCTTGCGTAGCACTAGCCATGGGACTCGTTAGGAACCACAGGACCAAGGTGAATGAATGTCATAGGAAACAAGTCTCACGTCACAAATGAGCTCCATCAGTCTCGGGTACTTCTGAGCTTCCATAAACCATGGATGCATCTCTTTCCGCGCGTGTATAGACGCCGCGGACAAGTCCACATTGGTAGACGTGATACCGTCCGGGCCCGAGGACAATTTTGGTTTCGTGAGCGCGATGCGTTTCAAGTTGGGGTTCTCGCTAATAACGAGCAAAGACGGATCCCACTCCAGAGGAAACGCCGTGCGCACAAAACGTAATGAAGGCGAACGGGAAAGTGCCAGCGCGAGGGGAGAAGGCTGGCCCTGCGTGACGGACGTCAAGAGCCTGCGAGGCTCTATTATTGCCATCTCATTATCGTCCCCGATATTAAAGTCTGAGACGACAACCATCTGACAGAAGCGTACCAGCTTTGACCAACGTTCGATGGCCCGTGCCAGGTCATTCTCAAAGGCCAGTATGTTGTCGGGCAACAGGCCAATTGTCCTTTCCAGGTGTACAACTAACCTACGAACGGGTATCGCGGCAAAACATTCCTCGACTCTCCTCTCAGCTCCGTTCATCCACGGACCACGGACCGCAAAACCGAGTGTTTGGAGAGACCCATTGGCAAGGGCGATGACACGAAGGACGGCTTGTAACGGCTTTAAAGTTGTAGCATAGACGTTGGATACGTGATGAACGAGTGCGGGCTGTTCGAGGAGTGTGCGATAAAGGAAAGCACTGGCAGGCTTGTCGGACGATCTGAGCAAAAGGGTATGATATAAAATGGGAAGGCCGATGCGGTGGAGCGTATTGCAAGTGAGGAGGGGCGCAGACGTTGGTTTGGATAATCGAGGGTATAAAGGGAGGACGGCGTGCTCCAGGATAAGAACAAGGATTTCCTCAGGCAGATCGAGCAGTTGCATGTGTGTGTGTTGTGTGCAACTTGCGATTATCTACACAGTACACAGCTACTCTCCATAAAGGCCGATGCATAAGCCAAACCGATACACCGATACAAGAGGTGCACCGGCGTCTTCGCAAGTGAGCTGGGTCGGCGGTCGGCAGGACAAATTTGCAATTGGAGAGAAGAGCAAGCCTGCCGTTAAATTCACGCCTCGTTCGCGACTGCGACTCGACGTTGAGACGCAGGAACTCCGAGTCGTGGCTAATTAACCTATGGAGCTCGGACCAGCTGTTCACCAACAGCGGTGTAATGGCGCTAGTGGTGAGATTATGCGGCCTGCGCTGCTGACGGTGACAGTTCGGTCGCTGCGTCCTTACTACTTGTGGGAATGATTGTGATGCTGATGTCGTTGGCTACAGGCATGCTGGTTAATTCTTCGTCCCCTTTTGGGGAAGCATGCATGATACGCGAGTCCCATCGTCGTGTTCCTGTTTCACACATTTTTCTGCAGCCTGACATCATACATGGAGGACCCTAGTTGATGTCGCGGTGTTCAGCACTCGGAACAGTCATCATCGGGCATAGCACTAGCTGTAGGTCGATTAGGGTTCTGTGGATAACCGGAGTCTCACGTCACACTCGCACCAACGAGCCCCATCAGTCTCTGCGCTTTCCCTAGTCATCGATGAACATCTTTCTTTCCAAAGGCCGGGCAGACAAGCGACATCAGGCTGTTTGTACCCGGGGACAACCGCTGTGTTGTAGGCGAAATGCGTTCTAAGCTGGGGTTCCCGCTAGTAACAAGTAACGAGGGATCCTATGCTGGAGGAAGGGCTGTGCACACTAAGCGCAACGAGGCCGAACGGGAATGTACTAAAGCGAGAGGAGAGGGCTGGCTCTGAACGACGGTTGACAACAAAACCAGGGTGTTTGCGAGGGCTACAAAAAAGTGAATCTCCCTAATGAACGGAGCAGGTGCCACACATGTCCCTCATCCATGAGATCAAGGCGAGGTAGCACGCTGTTGTATCGGCTACAAATGAAACCCTGATATTCAAAATCTGGTATCTAAGATATTACTAGTCTAGTCTATAGCGTAATTGGTTCGCAAGTAGACTTAAAACAGAATTTGTAGTGAACCATTCAGCTGAGGACGTACTCCGGGCAGCCTACAGTCTGGATCACCTGAGTGACCACAGGTGTTTGGACAAAGCCCTGAAGCTGGACAACAAGGCCATTGCCGAAAACTTCAACTGTAACGTTGAGAACAGCTTGGAGTAGAGATCCGACAATGTTGCTAAATTCGAAGGTCATCATCTGCTACACTGAAAAGCCAATGACACTTACATCACACCGCCCAGAATTTGGAGGAGGTCCCCGAGGTCCGATACCAATTCGAGAACCACTTGCAGGACACCAAAGACGAGGTTTAGAATGTCGCAAACGAGCTCAAAAATCGCGTCCACGGTAATCTCTACTCCGTCTACATCATATGCCACTCCGTCGACGGTTGTAATGACAAGACTCTCCACGGCCTTGATGGCATCGTCGACGATGACCACAACCTGCTGTATAATTGGGGTGATAACGACGACGGGACCCTGATCTGGGGTGATGGTGTCTGGGAGGTGTTCAGCAAAGTCCATATGATATTGGATAAGACACCATACATATAGGCTCAACCGTGGCCTGAATTTGCGCCTGCACTTGAACCAGGATGGAGCTGAGTGAAGTGGCATTGATATAGGTATCGGAATAGCCCGGCCCGTCGCGAAGGCTAATGCTATTCCCTCGTTCGTTCAGAGGGGCAGCTTGGGTGAACGCGCCGAAAGCAACTGCGGCAAGGGTGAAGACTTTGGAAAGTGATAGCATGTTTTAGAGAGTGTGGAGGTGAAAAAGAGGGTGAGGTTTTGACTGTGTGTAGGAAGAGGTAGGTAAGAGTGGAAACGGTACAAGAAAACCGATGAGGACCACTCGACCTTGGTATGGGGGTTTATATTGCCAGCATTGCTTACCAAGAACACACGTGAAGGACTGCTGTAGGCGAAGTGCATAACTGCGATTTCAGGCATTTTGGTGGATGAGAACGATTGTGGAATAGTGAAGAAGTGAAGTCACCTTAGCCGATCAGTTCGGCAGCGGTTGAGTCGCGATCTCCAGATTGGCTCGAGAAGGCTAAATTCCACGATAATGGAACATCAGGTACA
>QFEA01003634.1:1961-12838 GCA_003315975.1 Lactifluus echinatus
ACTCTTCCTCATCTTCTATCAGATCAGGTGGAGGCCTTGCGTAGGGTTGTCCATATTGATCCGTTTCCTTGTATGGTGTCAGAAGGTCGACATGGAAGACGTTATGGATCTTCATTGTTTCAAGTAGCTCCAATTGATAAGCTACTGGGGATACCTTCGTTGTTATCTCAAAGGGACCGTATCTTCTAGGGCTCAGTTTCCTTAACCCACTCATCTTCAGGTTCCTTCCTTCTAGCCACACTCATTGTCCAACGGTGTAAGATGCCGTTATCTTATCGATGACTTTGTTCTGTTGTGTCTCTAGAACCTTTTGTGCTTCGACTCTGGTTTCTTCCAGATTGCGCAGTCGTTCGGTGGCGGTTGGATTGGTATCTTCAATAAGATCGATCTTTATCTTTGGTTCGCAGCCCATGATAAGCTGATGCGGCGATTGTCTGGTGACTGCATGTCTCCACGAGTTGTGCACATATTCCGCCATGGGCAACCTCTCGCTCCAGCTCGTGGGGTCTGTGGTGGTCCAGGCTCGAAGGTATTGCTCAACCCACACATTCATTCGCTCGGTTTGGCCATCGGTCTTTGGATGGAAGGCAGTCGATAGGTTTTGCTGTATGCCCGTCGCCTTACAAAAGGCCCTTGTGAAGGAGGCTGTGAACCTCGGGTCTCTGTCAGATACAATCCTCTTAGGCAGTCCAAACCACGGTAAAAGGTGTTTGACATATTCCTTGGCCACTCCCTCACTGTCAATGGTCTTATTACAGGGAATAAACTTTGTTGCTTGCTACATCCCTGGTCCACGATGGTAAGTATCGTGTCATACCCATTAGACTCGGGAAGGTCGGTAATCAGGTCCATAGACACTAGCTGAAACGGTCCTGATTGTACCTGTGTATCCAGTGGTTGTAGTGGGGCTTTGGGGCAGTTAGTAAGTGTTTTGCTCTCTTGGCATGTCGCGCAGCCCCTAACATATTGTTCTACAAAGTCCCGCAGTCTTGGCCCTTCATAATCACGTCGTAGTAGGTCCCACGTGTTGGCGATACCTGGGTGTCCTGCACTGGGACTGTTGTGTATTTCTCTCAGTATCCTTTGTCACAATTATGGGTCGTCTTCAAGGTAGATTTTTCAGAGGTTGGGCTGAGGTTGAGTTGGATCTGGAGGTGGAGTAGGTGGGGGTGTCGGTGGTAGGTAGTTTGTTTGTTGTTGGGGACGGGGACGGGGAAGTGAAAAAAGAGAGTCAGGAAGCAGGATCATATCCTGGTTCTCCACCCCCTTGTTAAGGTCGAATCTTTGTGATAATAAGTTGGCAACAGTGTTCATGTGTCCCAGGATGTGGGAGAGTGTAAAGTTGAAGTCTTGCATGTATGTGATCCATCTGGCTTGTCGCCCTGTCGCTTTCTGGGGTTCTCTGAAGTATTGGAGATTTTTGTGATCAGTACGTATCTCAATGGGGTGTGGGGCTCTGAGGAAGTATTTCCGACCGCATTTCAGTCCGAAGATGACTGCCAGCAATTCTTTATCGTACGCGTCGTAATTCCTCTCTGCGGGTTGAAGACTTCTGGAGTGGAAGGCGACTGTTACGGGGCTTCCTCGAAGCCTGTAGGATAAAACCAAAGGCGTGACTCATCCTAGAGTCACCTTGTCTGTGTCTGAACAATACCTCTCCAACCCTCCGTTTAGGGTGAGAGCGTGGGCTGAGTGCTCCCTGAGCTAGTCTGATAGAACGCTTCCAAGTCCCACTTGGAAGGAATAGATCTTGTACACACGATGAGAGCGAACCGGGAATGTATTCACTAAGTCTCTAGAGGAGACTCAGCTTAAGGTAAGTACAACTAGTAGTGCCTCTACTTATACTAGGAAACCCTAGGATACGTCTACTAGTATCGAGTCACATCAGTCAAGAGGCAGTGTCCTAGGACTATATGGAGTAGACCCTATGTAGCCAGTCCTAATAGCTACTCTACTATGAAACGCGAACTACAATCCCATCCAGAGTGTTATGAATCGATCTAGGGCTGTGTCCATCAGCGCTGCTAAACTGAGGCACCGTATGCGCCCGTGACAGCGACAGGGTGAACCCCGTCTTCAAATTCTTGTGCGATAACTGCTGCGACAGCGTATCTGGATGCGTCGGTTTCCAAGATGAAACATTTGTTCCAATCTGGGGTTCTAAGAACCGGGTGAGAGGCGCAGGTGCGTTTCAAAGCTTGGAACGCTTCTTCCTGCGTCGTAGTCCAGGTCCAGGCCATACCTTTTCGTGTTAATTCATTCAGAGGCTTGGCCAAGTTGGAGAATCGGGGGATAAAGGCTCGGTAGAAATTACAGAAGCCGAGGAAACTGCAGACTTGTGTTACTGAGGTGGGGGCTGGCCAGTCAATGATGCCTTGTACTTTTATTGGGTCCATTTCTACCTTGCCATTACCGATGATCACTCCGAGGTATTCAACTGAACGTTGATGGAATTGACACTTTTCTGGTTTCAAGTAGAGGTCGTGCAGGAGTAACTTATCGAGGACTCGTTTGACCTTTCTGGCATGATCTTCTTCATCATCTTCCGTGGCGATAACGATGTCGTCCATATAAATCTTCAGCCACCCTTCGTAGACTTCATCTCTGAAGATGTCATCCATCATAGTCTGGAAGGTGGCCGGGGAGTTTGTAAGGCCGAAAAACATGACCAGTGGTTCAAAGAGCCCTTCACTTGTCTTGAAGGCAGCCTTCCATTCATCGCTGTCCTTAATCCGAATGTTATTGTTACGGGGCTTCCTCGAAGCCGATGCAATAAAACAAAAGGCGTTACTCGTCTCTGAGTCGCCTTGCCTAAGTCGAAACGATACCTCTCCAACCCTCCGTTTAGAGTGAGAGCGTGAGCTGAGTGCTCCCTAGGATAGTCTGGCAGAACGCTTCCAAGTCCCACTTGGAAGGAATAGGTCTTGCACACAAGATGAGAGTGGGCCAAAAGATGTATTCACTAAGTCTCTAGAGGAGACTCAGCTTAAGGCAAATACAACTAGTAGTGCCTCTACTTATACTAAGGAATCCTAGTATAGGTCTACTAGTAACGAGTCATATCAATCAAGAGGCAGTGTCCTAGGACTATATGGAGTAGACCCTACGTAGCCAGTCCTAATAGCTACTCTACTATGAAACACGAACCACAATCCCATCCAGAGTGCTATGAATCGATCTAGGGCTGTGTCCATCAGCGCTGCTAAACTGAGGCACCGTATGCACCCATGACAGTTATTGTATCCGTGATGGACATTGAATTTGGTGAAGAGGCGTTTCCCAGATAAGTCGTGGATAAGGTCGTCGATAAGGGGGAGTGGATACTGATTAGGGATCGTCCACTTGTTCAGTGGTCGATAATCCTGTACTGGTCTGTACTTGCCATCTTTCTTCTTGATTAAAAAGAAGCCTGCTGCATAGGGGGATCCCGATCTGCGGATTCTTTTTAGTCGTAAATTCGACTGTATGAACTCGTGTTGGGCATCTTTCTCCTTAGGTGATAGAGGGTAAACCCGGCATTTTAGCGATGTGGGGGCATCTTCTTTGAGGTCGATTGCATGATCCCAGGGTCTTTGGTCTGGGAACCTCTCGGAGGCTGCTTCGGTGAAAACTTTGTCGTATTCCAGATAGTGGAGGGGAACCATTTCGCAGATGGTTTTCTTTTTCTTGTCTAGTGCTTGTTCTGCCAGTTGTTGTGCTACTGTCGTCTTACGTATCAGGCAGTAGTGGACTTCGTCTCCGGGTTCAACCATCCTTGCTATCCTTGCAGGGAGCGTGTATTGTTTTGCTTTGATCAGCGCCATAAGGATAGTGGACCCCAGGAGTCGTCCTTCTTGCCAGTCGATCTGCGGCGCAGTACTTTCAAAGAATGGGTATCCCAGGATAAGATCGTCTTCCCCAATCTCTGCGATCAGGAATTGATGCTTATGGGGGGTTCCATTGTGTTTGACGATGATTTCCACGCCCCGTGTTACTGTTCCGCTGAGATTAATGGTTCCATCGACATTCCTGATTTTCCTAGGACGCAAAAGCTTCATAGTTTTCAACTCGAGTTGCCTCACCACTCTGGGGTGAATGAAACACTCGGTTGCCCCTGTATTGAGGAGCGCTTTCTTTATGGCTCGTTTTTGTCCAGTGTCCAGTAACAGTTTCATCACAATCGATTTATTCCTACATAGGTACACTGAATCAGTACTTGCCCGAATGAGAGCCATTGCATTTAGGCTTGGGGAAAACCCATTTCTTCTCCTCCTTCTCTCATGCATCTGATAAGATCTTCCCTTTCCTGATCACTGAGGCCCAGAAGCTGTTGAGCTAGGGTCTGCGTGTTCTTTTTGATCGTGGGAATCTCCTTCTGTTCTTGGTTGCTATCGTCTTCGGTGGCGACGCGCGCATGTGGTTGCCAGTCCGGACAGTTCTGGGCCAGATGGCCTTGTTTGCCACACTGATAGCATCGGCCTTCGGCCCGATACTTGGCTTTTTCGTCATCAGTGGTGGCTTTCTGGGCCGCTCCAGCGCTTGTATCCATCGTATTTGGGTCTCTCGGCAGAAGCTGAGGTCTAGGTGCCTGCACGTTTCGGTTCCAAAAGAAGCTGGCTTGATTGCTTCTGTTTGAGTTCGTGTTTGTTGGGACTGGCGACGCGTAGTCGTGGTGGATGGCTTGTTTCCGCAGCCAATTCCTCTGATGACACTGCGCCGCCTTTGTCCATTGATCGAAATTTGCTGGATTCTCGATATCGATACAGGTATCGACTAAACGGCGTGGCAACCCCCTTGCGAAGAGCCTCAAGGTTGAGGGTTCGTCTCAGTGCATCCCAGCGCAATGCACCAGGTGTTGAAACATGGCGATATACTCGTCAACGTTCCCATCTTTCATGGTAAGCCTTCTTAGTTTGTCTTCTGCCCTTTCTTGCTGAGCATAGTCCACGAAGCTTCGTCGGAAGTCGTCCTCAACGACTTCCCACACCGTCATGCCTAGGGGAGGTTCTTCATCTTCACGCCTAACTGCCTCAAGCCAGTCGCCAGTTCGTTCAACCCAGCCGATGACACGCGGTCCTTCGAAGAAGGATAGGAAGTACACGGTGTGTTTATATGGGTCTTTGGCAATAGTCGAGTCATGGTTTAGCAACATAAACCGTTGGAATGCATGGAAAAATTCCAAGGTACGTGATCGATTACCATCGAAGGACTTAGGAGGGTTTCCTTCTAGTTTTCCTCCTCCTGGACGGAGCTCTGCCATGGGATCGTCAAAATTCCGACAACCCAAATGGATCGTCGCCGGTACCGTGTGGCCGACGACGAGGCAGCTCTCGTCGCCCGCGTTCTGTCTCGGCGGATCGTATTGCCATCGGTGAGTCGGTTTCTGGTACGACGTCAACTGGCGCCTCCTCAGGTCAACTCTCGATCCGACTGGCGGGTCGTGATCCAGGGATGCTTTCCCCAGAGGTTCTTAGTTTTACCAGGTCAACACCGGGGAGAGGATCATTTTTCAGTTTCAGACTGGGACAGGTGATGCGAATCGCTTCCCAACTGGCTCCTCGGCGTGCAATCTCAAACCACACGCCATATGCGCTTACAAGCGCAATCTTCGTTCCGTCTTGGAGTCGCATGTAGTAGCCACTCCAAGGGGCTTTATCTACACCTGCGTGTAGATAATCTATCCTGTCTGTGTTGTCTTTTGGAATAAAGTCTCGTTGCTCGGGTGTTATTTCGAATGGCAAGGCAAGCGCCGCCAGCAAGGGTGCACTGGGAATTCCCTCGAATTCCCCTTTGTAATTTTGACTGCGCCAGTCTTGGATAGTCGAGGCGGGCGGTGTCAGTGCGTTCAAGGTTGATGCCATTCCGTAGGCTGTTCTGGGAGAAGCTTGTTCTTATGTCACGATCAGGTGGTCGTGTCGTTCGTTCTAAGTCGTCGCTCAGGGATCTCGGAGAGCGTGGGAGCCTCAACAATCTGTTGAGAGGCTAAGTCGAGGTCTTTAAGGTCGAAGATAATCTAGACATGATTATCTGATAAGTAGATCTAAGGCAATCCGAAGGCACAAGGAGCGAAGCGAGGAACGCCTTTGTCAACCAGTGGCACTCTGGGTCTGTAGAAGCTCTGAATTCCTGTATTGCACAAGAGAACAAGCTTAAGGCTTGCTCTCCATCGTATTGTAGCTTTTATACATGTAGAGGTGGCTGCACTGCAGCGTACTACAGTATTCTACGAGTCACTGTACTGTTCTATACGATGTTCTACAGCATTCTACAGTATTTGTCAGCCTTTGTATGGCATTCCAAGCATGTACGTAACCAGCCACAAGTCAAGTCACAAGTTAGTATCAATCCGCAGTCCGTAATCCACAGTCCGCAGTCCGTAGTCCGTAGTCCGTAGTCCACAGTCCGCAGTCTGCACAGGTCCGGTCCCTGTTCCGGCCCGGTCACCTTGTTACTGTCACTGTGTCACAGGGTTGTGACACCTTCCAAGTGGGACTTGGAAGCGTTCTGTCTATCTACCTTAGGGAGCACTCAGCTCACACTCTCACCCTAAATGGAGGGTTGGAGAGGCACTGTTCAGACTTAGGCAAGGCGACTCAAGGACAAGTAACGCCTCATTGTTTTATTACATAGGCATCGGGGAAGCCCCATAACAATGTAACTGTATGGCCAGAATGCTAATGCATCCTGTCTCCATGTGTGCTTTGTAGTAAAATAGATAATTGTAAAAACTAACTACTTCCACATACGTGCTCTATTAAGAGATCGCATAGTGGGATCTATGACTAGGAGGAGCCACCTGTGAGTTCCACTAGGGACACGGCTGAAGAGTCCGCCACCTAGTGCCATCGGAGGAGTCCTAGATTAACGCCTAGATGATTGGGTGCATAGATCTAGCAACCTTAATGATTCCCCTTTTTGGGAGGTCTCATCTCGGCTACTGTGTCTACTATCGTAGTTTAGCGCAGTTGTAACGAGATAAGGCATCAGATGGATTGGACTACCGCTGGTGTTACGGGACTTCCCCGAAGCCTGAATGATAAAACAAAGAGGTGCTACTCGTCCTTGAGCCACCTCGGCTAGTCTGAACAATCCCTCTCCAACTGTTACGGGGCTTCCTCGAAGCCTTGCGATAAAACCAAAGGCGTTACTCGTCCTAGAGTCGCCTTGCTTGCATTTGAACAATACCTCTCTAACCCTCCGTTTAGGGTGAGAGCGTGAGCTGAGTGCTCCCTAAGATAGTCTGATAGAATGCTTCCAAGTCCCACTTGGAAGGAATAGGTTTTGCACACAAGATGAGAGCGAACCAGGTGTATTCACTAAGTCTCTAGAGGAGACTCAGCTTAAGGTAGATACAACTAATAGTGCCTCTACTTATACTAAGAGATCCTAGTATAGGTCTACTAGTAACGAGTCATATCAATCAAGAGGCAGTGTCCTAGGACTATATGGAGTAGACCCTACGTAGCCAGTCCTAATAGCTACTCTACTATGAAACGCGAACCACAATCCCATCCAGTATAGTACGAATCAACCCAGGGCTGTGTCCGTCAGTGCTGCTAAGCTGAGGCACCGTATGCGCCCGTGACATCACCCTCCGTTTAGGTAGAGGGCGCGAAGCGGAGGACGCGGCGGCGCCCGACTTGATTCCAGAGCAATTCCATCACTCGTCCGTCAGACGCGGAGTTTTCCATGCATGCAACATTCTCGTGGAAGACTGACATGGTGAGTCGGTGATGACAGATGCGCTGTTCCTCGTGCAAGTTGTCGATCTGTTGTTCATACTCTTGGAGTCGCCGGGTGATGTAAAGTATCTGTTCATCAATGGCATTGTAGTGGGAGACCTCACCCATAAGTCCCCAGTTCCCGTTGTCCATGAGATATTGGGCCACGACCTTGTATTGTGCCGAGTTGGCGCGGATGAGGTTGAGTGCCCAATTAGGTACGGTTTCGCAGATTTCGTTGGGGCGAAGGCGGGGGAGTGCTCGGAGGAGGTGTCGGTATTCTGGTTCGTTTTGCCCCATCGTACCCAGGGCTTCGTATGGTGTGGGCGAGATCTTGACCCATTTGGCCAATTGATAGGACCCGTCAGGCATGGGGATGTAAAAGTCGGGACACCGACTCGGGGTGTTACGCATGTACCCCCGGAATGACACTTCCTCGTCATCGGCGGTGGTGTTCTCTGTGTCTTCGTCCATGTCTCATTGTCTGTTTTCGATGGTACACAGGAGTCCGTGTACCACGTCAATGAGTTGGTCGGTGCTGAGTGCTGACCCGTTGTCGTGGGCCAGTAAAATGTTGCGCGTGGATCGGGGGGAGATGGGGATACCGGGGCGTTCAGTAGCCTGGATGATGTCGGCAACTGTGTGTCCGACGGTGTTGGGCGAGAGGGGTACGATGATACGGTTGGGAGTGTCATTAGCCACTCAGAGGGGGTGTCGGAGTTCTGTGGGGATGGGGTGATGGTGGATCTCCATGTTGACGTCATCGTCTGTAGTGGTGGACTCGGTGGAGATGGGTTCTGCGATGGCTTCATAATCAATGGTCTCGAGGGGGGAGTTGACGTTGGAAGTGTTGGAGGGCATACTTGCAGACGATGAGGAGGTAAAATGCGGTTTAAAGGGAGAAGAAAATTGTGAGGAGTGCGATATCTGACGGGGGAAGATGAGGCATTGATTTGGCGAGCTCTGGGTGTCCTTTTATCTGTCAAAGGGTGTTCTTGGTGGTATGATGTGATCAGGTCGGGTGCAAAAACTTGATTTGCAGGCTCCCACGTGTTGTCACTTACGGGGTAACCTTTCCACTTGATCAAATACTGCAGGGTCTTCTTTTTCCCGTGATAGCGATGTCCGACGACGTGTTCTACTTTGTATTCCTGTTCCCCATCAATCAATTCAGGGGGTGGTCTTGGATAATTCGTTCCGTGTTCTTCAGTTTCCACATATGGGGTAAGGAGGGATGCGTGAAACACATCATGAATAGTCCAAGTCGGGGGTAGTCGGAGGTGGTACGCCACTGGGGATATTTGTTCCGTGATGACGAAGGGTCCTAAGCGTCTGGGGGCAAGTTTGGGGGTAGCGTAGGGGAGTTTCAGATTGCGCGCATCAAGCCACACCTCGGTTCCAACGTGAAACTGGGGTGGAGGTGTATTAGTGGCGTTGTTTAGTGCTTGTTGAATGTGGCGTCTGCATTCCATCAGTTTTTGATGACGTTCTTCCATGGAGTGGTTATTTGATGTGTATTCTGGATCAAGGGTCACTTGTGGTACGTATCCCATCAATATCTCTGATGGCAGGGTTTTCGTAGTGTTGTTGGGAGTGGTATTGTGCACAAATGTGGCAAGTGGTAGCCAATTGGCCCAATCGTCTTGTTGGAGGTTCCCAAACAGGCATAGGTATTGTTCCACCCATTGATTGTTCCGTTCTGATAGGCCGTCCGTTTGTGGGTGATAAGCCGTGCTGATGTTTTGTTGTATTTTTAGCTTTTGGCATAGGGCGCGAGTGAAGTGGGATGTGAAACGGGGGTCTCTGTCTGTGATCAATTTCCTGGGCGTTCCGAACCATCTAAATACGTGTTCGAGGTATAGTTGAGCGACTCCTTCTCCAGTGACTTGGGTGTGGCAAGGGAGAAAGAGTGCTGCGCGTGAGCATCCGTGATCCACGATGGTGAGTATTGTGTCAAATCCTTTGCTGATAGGCAGGGCTGTGATGAGATCTATGGCTACAGTGGAAAATGGGAGTGGGTCATTAGTGATTGGGATTTTGTACAAGTGTGTTTTCTTTCGGTGCATAAGGTTTTTATTTTGTTGGCATATGGCGCATCCTTTTATGTATTGGTCTATCCAAGTATTGATTCCTGGCCACCAATATTGGTATGTGACCTTATGGATGGTGTTGTCCCTTCCAAGGTGTCCAGCAAGTGGGGAGTCGTGGTATCGTCGTAGTAACATTTGCCTGACTTCTTGGTCGGGAGGTTCCACTATTTGATTCTGTCACGTAGCCCAAATTCCTTTTTGTAAGATGAGCCGGTATGGTCGTGCCCATCGTCGCAATAATTTGTGATGGTGAGGTAGTTGTTGGAGGTGAACAATGTCCATGCGTGGGTCTTTTGATAGTGGTTCAGTGAGTCGATTGATGAACATTGAGGGTGTCAATAGTGTGACGTTTTCATTGTCTTGTTTCCCTTGGTCGGTTTGTGGAGGTCGTGATAGCATATCGGGGGCAGCGTGTATTTTTCCTGGGATGTGTTTGAGTTGTAAGTTATATTCTTGTAACTCGCTGAACCATCTTGCGAGTCTGCGATTAACTTTGCGTGGTGTTTTCCAATACAGGAGATTGGCGTGATCTGTGAGGATTGTTACCGGGGTTTCGGTTCCTGCAAGGTGTGGTCTCCAATGGTGTAGGGCTTTGATGATGGCTAATAATTCTCGTTCGTAAATGTCGTAGTTTTGTTCTGTGGGTGTGAATGTGGCTGAGTAAAATGCTATAGGGTGTTGTACTGGGGTGTGTTTTGAGGGGTGTAATTCTCCCTCCTGTGAGAGTACGGCTCCCACGCTGTATGCAGATGCGTCAGTGGCTAAGAAGAAGGGGCGGGTATAGTTGGGTTGGCGTAGGATTGGTGAAGAGCACATAAGTGATTTGAGTTCGTCGAAGGTGTGTTGTTGTCGTGATGTCCACTAGAATGGGGTGTCTTTGCAGGTGAGGTCGATGAGGGGTTGAGCGGTAGTGGAGTAATGGGGAATGAAGTATCGGTAGTAACCTGTAAAACCGAGGAATGCATGTATATCCTTGACTGTGAGTGGTGTGGGCCATGTCTTCACTGCTGATACTTTGGACGGGTCCATGTGAATTAGTCCTCCTTCTAGGACGACGCCTAGAAATTCAATTCATTTTTGTGAG
>QFEA01003685.1:0-11091 GCA_003315975.1 Lactifluus echinatus
TCCAGTCTACTGAACATCAAAATCAGCACGGCCATGTCACAAATACTCGGTGCAAACCTGACTATGTTGCCGCATTCAAGAGTCATTGGAAAAGCAAAAAGACCACGCTCTGGCCATGTATCCGGCTCGTCGGTAAAAATGCATCTCAATCGAAGTGCCACAGATGCCAGGCAGAACAATCATATTCGTACTTGGATTATCTCCTACTGGCGAGACCGGACCTCCACATCGCACAAGGGGTGTTCACCTCCGAATCTGGTGTCACATTTCTCTTTGGGATCGGGGGGATTGGCATACGCTTCTTCGCGGTCTCTTGGCAAGACAAAGAACTATACACGATGATGTTTGCTTTCTTATATCGCGTTTATGATCCTGGAGATTTTGCGGATCCATCATATGAGGAGATGACCCCTAACCTGGCGAATAACACTGTTTCATTCACTATACGGCTCTCCCGGGTTGATGAAATCAAGGGTGCAGAGGGAAACCTAATCCCGAATCTCGTCCCCATATATGCCAGCAATTCGTTTGGGATGTGAACTCATATCTTATCGGACCCGGTTTTGAAAGTGACCATCAAAGGCGTACCGCTGACTGTTGTCAAAGACCAGCTCTGCCGAGTTGGAGCTCGATTCTTCGAGTACGATATCCTCGAGGCGATTCACAATCCAGAGAATGTTCCTGGAGTTGTGGAAGCGGTTCACCACGAGTCAGTCGAGATCCCCAATTTAATTCGCAATAGCAGAGAAAAGTACCGTCTCGGACTGCGGCAATCAGGAATGCCTTTCACAAGCATCCATACTCTGAAGAAGGTGTTGGAAATTTTGTTCGACATCCTGGAAGGTAATTATGAGTACTATAATCATATTCTGTCTGCTCACACGTTCACAGTGTTGCGGTATTTGCGTTTCAACCGCGACGTGCTCCATCGGGACATAAGTAAAGGGAACGTTCTTATTTTGAACGACAGTCTCCCCTCCTCAACTGGTGTTACGTCGGATGCTGGATCTGGTGGAGCGAATGAGACAGATGAGCCAAAGGAAATACCGCTCTGCTTCATCAAGTATCTCCTGAAAGAGAGGTATGTAGAAACACTGGGTGTTTGTGCACTTACTGATGTAACACTGAACGAAGTAAGGATCCCCGAAAAACGTCTGCATTGTTAATTGATTTCAATCATGGGGAAGACTTAACGAGGAATCAGGAACCTGGTGAGCGGGTCGAACGAACAGTGAGTCACATTCGACCTCGATTTATGGGGTGCTCTAATTTTTATTGTCATGAGGGCACACCCATTTTCATGGCTCGTGCTGTTGAGTCTGGAAACGCTTTGACATTCCCAGGAGACGATGTTCCTGTACATCTCCCTGCGGTGCCCGATAGTCCCGCTCCCTATCGCCTCTGCCACCCGGATCGAATCGCGCAATTCCCGTTCCCGTACCCGGTCCCTTATGAAGGCAACGATGTTTTACGTAAGGCCTCGAAGAATAATCATGGTCAATGGAGACATGAACTCGATCATGACACAGAATCTGTATTCTGGCTCCTCGTATACTGGGTTGTATGCGCGCAGCCTGAAGCGGAGGATCCGAAACCCATCTCCGCTGGCGTGTGGAGCAATTTAATAGGATCCTTTGATGACCGTGATACCCTGCTCATGCCGAATAGTTTGAATCGCGCCACCCATCCATTTTATAAGCCGCTCTGGCCTTTGCTTCGCAAACTGGCTGCCATCCTGAGTGTTGACAGACACTGGCTTGATCCGTCCGACAGACGAAATAACCCAGGATATATCAATGAAGCTTTCCAGCGTCTCATCCTCAAGTTCATCATAGACAATCGTGATGAGCAATTCATGATGCGTAAAGTTGAACACCATAACCGTCATACCGTCAAGATTTCGGTAACCCCGAGCCTGTCTGCTACAACAAGCCAGAAGATGAATAGCGAAAACAGTAAAAGACAGTCATCATATGTTTCGCAGGGTGAAACGAAACGACCTCGCTTTGGCGAGACGAGTTCTGAGGTAGGCCGCCGATGTCATTGAGACAGTTTATGTTTATCCTAACGATATCTTTTCAGGTTTCTATGGACGTAGACGAGGATTGAATGCGGGATTGAAGTAGAGGAAGAGTAGATTGGGGCGGTTGAGGAAAGACGAGAAGAGAAGGACGAAGCGTTAATTAAGTTCCCGTCTTATGAGTACTGTAAATCATATACGTATCGCCTCCCGAGCATCCATGGCCAGATCAGCCACCTCTCTAAACATAAATGACCGTTGTCGTCGTGCCACTAGATATTTATCGGCTTCTGATTTGTTATTTGCTCCGCAATCGTGAATATTAATATTGTATTGCAATTTCATTCAACAGGAAGTGATGAGTTACTATCGTCGCAGTTCTCGTCATTCGTCATTCTGTCTACTTCACTCCCTCAGGCCCACGACCACCCTCCACTTATGGGCCTACTAGCTATAGATCATCCGACACCCAAGTTGTTATGCCCTTCAAGGCCTGTCCAAGTACCATGTCGCGCAGCTAGTTTCGCCTCACTTTCCGTTTAACCCGATCCTGCTAAGCCCAGCATCTCTACGCCGCTTCCCATGGTGGGACACCTAAAATATGCATGACAGCTCTGCTTTCCTAGCTAACAGTAATAAGGTGATAGGTGATCACGTTCACACAGTGCTGCTGCCTCAACCGGACTACGGCTTGTCGTACGCGTTAGTGTCCGCAGTGGTCTATGAAAGAGCCCGACGGAGGTGGAAAGGAAAAGCGAGGTTGTTGGTTCGCCATTTCTTCTGAATCTCCGTCCACACTGTTTTCCGTCTACTCATCGATCTATGTCAGTTGAGTTGCGTGCGCAAGGAACTCTATTGGAAGAGCAGAGACTCCTACGGCAGACATCTACCACCGAGCCGGCGAGTGAACGTATGCAACGGCCCCACACCAACCCGAAATATGGATAAGGTTGAACTGAATGTTTCGTGTGTATATGCGTATACACAGTACTCTCGAAGGGGATTATTCTCGCTGGCCAAGTCGGAGCCTGACCCTCATTCTGACAAGAGACAAGTCCCGATGGAAGTAAAAAGTAGGCTTGAGGTAGTATTCTGGGGAATATCAAGGCAACATAGCTTCGATTTACTTCGCGCGATGTATTGATGCGACCATACGAGTGAGTGACCCGGAGTCGCGTGTCTACGCAAAGTTGCTTATGGAGCCCAGGATGAGTATCACTATATGCAAGGGGTTTAGGCCCATTCCTCCGCAAACCAAGAATACACATGCTCACCCGTCGCGATCTCCGCCACAGCCTACTCATATCTTGAGGTTCCACCTTCACCACGCGACCTGCGCTGCCCCGTCCGTCGACGAATGCGCCGAGAGCATCAGACGCAGCGGTAAGCGCGCGTTTGTCGCTGCCATGCAGCAACACGAGCGTGTGCAGATCCGGAAGCAGCAACTCCGAACCTACGTCCTGCGTCTGCGGCCGCAGAGCGCGCTCGAGGTCGCCCGCGAGCGCAACATGGACGCGGAGCGTGCCCGCGCGCCGGAAGGGCGCCAAGAGTGCGCGCCACAACGCAGGAGCGACTGCCGCCGCGTCGCGCCACTCCTCTGGCAGCCTGCTCTGGTGGTATCCGAGCGTGAGGTCTTCGATTGGCAGGAGCGCGCCGGGCAGCCCGCTGCAGATCTGCGCTATCTCCGATACCTGGAAGTCGAGGCGTGCACAGGATACGGAGAGGGTGATTTCTGGGCAGTCGGTGGGTGGTGGCGCGGATATGATGATGTGTGAGGAGGACTCTGCAAAATCGATACGGGCACGGGTGGGTCTCAGTGTCTCCAGCTGGCTCAGGAATATGCCTGTGCGCGGGACGCCTAGCGTGAGTTGATTGAACAGCGTGAGTTCAACGTCTCGTATGAGAGGAGTCTGTATCCGCGCAAGAAGGGCTTCTATATAAGCAGAAACCCCTCGATATATCAGCTGTGTGAGTGCGGGGAGCTCGGCACGGGAAACCTGTCCCCAGGGAAGAAAGCGCTCGTTCCTGAAACCAGGACGAGGAACTGTGGAGAGGAAACTGACGGATAACATTTGAAGGTGCGTCATTGAGCGTATCTGTGAAACGAGAGAATCGGGAGAGAAGTACGCCGCGCTCGGGATGCGTTCAAGGGCAAGGGTCGTAAGATATGTCATAGTTGTCAACAACGGATGCAGCGTGGCCAGAGAGACACCGGTGAGGGTCAAAAATCGTAGCTGTGGGGCACCGCCTTCGAGAAATCGATTTGGGAGCACTACCTCTGTCGTCTGAGAATGAAGACTGAGGTATTCGAGCCTGGGTGCCTCCTCGACCATATACGCGGCCAGTACTCTCAACGTCGGTTCCGGCGCACTGAGTACGATTTCACTTATCCGGTGGAGATGTTGCAGAGCAAATAGGAATCCTTCCATGTCCTCTGCCGTCCATTCCTTGAGACGACGGGGTCCGTAGTCCAAGACAAGCGGAAAGGGAGGCGAGCAGTCAATCATGTCAGCGACTCCCAGCTCGAACGTGCAGCAGAGCTGGAGATTCAAACGGAGTGGCGACGCAAATACGAGTTGTCTCCATCTTACGCAGACGTGGACCAGTTTATACCACCACGTTTGCGGATGTGGCCAGTTTCCTACTCTAATTGCTCGGTAGTGACGAAAGACTTCAAGAAGAACATCGTCCGGGAGGGCACTTATTGCGGTACATCGAAAGTACTTGGAGATTTCTGCATGTCCATGTCCGGGCCATAATACAATATTAGAGACGTATCGGTTCAGAAGCAACGAGATGAGGCCCAGCAACACGTACTAGCACTGTAACGATTCTGAACGGTAACATTCGCCGAGTGGTTACGTTTGCATCTCTTTCGAGGCGCCATTATCATGAAACGTGCAGCTTGCAAAGCTGTCCTGCCTCTCTTCTCGCAGACCCGGAGAGAAGTGGAAAGTTAGTACAGAGAACTCGGATGTTGTAGTAAAGAAATGTCGTGTCGCAGTCGGTAAGGCACCGGTTCAGATCCTGGCACATTTTACGTTTTCACATCGTCCCGTGCGACATCGACTGTACGCACGACCACAAGAAGTCTCTGTAATAGTAAATCCAACGCAGATCTCGCAGAGTAGATACGCTGTTCATGCCAGTAGTTCATAGTTTTGACCACTTTTACCGTGGAGTTCTAGCGACTAAACGAATTTGGCGTTGAATGAGATTGATAGATTAATCACCATCAGTCTAGACCATCAGCATGTGTTTCTCTATGTGCTCGGGTGCCAGTGACAGTGTCAGCGAGCAGAGAGAGACACATAGACATAAACAACGTCGACGTCTGGGCCAGTCGCACCATTCCAGGCGAGTCATCTCCTCCACTTCTGCAACAATGGACGCTATTCGAATACCCAAGGTAACCTCCCTTTCACTATCCAGAGTCAGTAGCACGGAAAGCCCTGACTCTATCCAAGGTCTCGAATGTGCTTTGCAGCAAATCCGGCAGAACCTCGCCAGGAACTCTCCATCTTACCGCGCACCATCTCATCTTCTCCTATACTGATGCTTCCCAATCTGAGATGTGGGCGAGTCGACGTCTTATCTTTACATCCCGCCCGCGCCATTCTGATAGTACAGCACGATCTTACCCAGGTCGCGTACCCGTTGATCAATCTCGTCACCCGTCTGCCTCAGTCGCTGAACGGACAGTGTCCGATATCCTTCCGGTGTCGCACATTCGAAACTTTTTCATTATCATTCGAGAGAGATTCAGACGCTACCGATGTGTTTGAGAGCGTGAAGGAGTTGACCGTAGCGGGTAAGCACACTTGTTGCTCCACTGTACTTGCTGCTCAGCTGCTCGATAGATTCTGTGACACAGTTGTATGCTTTCAATTACGCACCCTCCGTGCCCCTTTCTGCTTCAGACAGTTGGTCTCTTTACTCCCCACGCGAAGAGTTTGGCCGTATGGGTGTCGGGACGCGTTCCAAGGCGTGGCGCTTCACTGACATCAACAAAGACTACTCTGTACGTTCACTCGCTCCCATGCGACCAATGATATTTATCTGTAACGCTAGCATATCTCTGTCCTCTAGTTCTGTCCGACCTATCCGTCGCGTCTAGTTGTACCGACCAAGATCAGCGACTCTACGCTGCAGTATGGTGTCCGGTACCGCAGCAAGGGACGCATGCCTACGCTCACGTACTTACACTGGGCAAACTTTGTTAGCCATCCTATTATTCCCCATCCTGTCAGGTGCTCATAGATCCGCTATCACAGGGGAGCATCACTCGATCCAGCCAGCCTATGGTCGGCCTCACGAATGCCCGATCCATACAAGACGAGAAGATCGTCGAGGCGACATTTACCTCTCACCTTTCACCAGAGTCGCGCGTCCCCCAGCCCATTTTTGGTGCTACTGCGACTAACTTGATCATCGACGCGCGCCCAACGACCAACGCGGTTGCAAATACGGCCAAAGGTGCCGGCACGGAAAACATGGATCACTACAAGGACTGCAAAAAGGCCTACTTGGGTATCGACAACATTCACTCGATGCGCGATTCGCTCAACAAAGTGGTAGAGGCGCTTCGCGAGTCGGAGGCCCTCGCGGCAACCGTATCGGGTGACATCCCAGGTACCAACACCGCTGTTCTCCCCGTGGACCGGCAGGCGCTGCGGCGATCGGGCTGGTTGCGGCATCAGGTCGCGATTCTGGAGGGTACGCTGATTATCGTGCGGAATGTACACGTCAACCACTCGCACGTGCTCATACACTGTTCGGATGGGTGGGATCGCACATCGCAGCTGTCCGCGGTCTCTCAACTCTGCCTGGATCCCTACTATCGTACAACGCGCGGCTTCCAAGTGTTGGTCGAGAAGGACTTTGTGAGCTTCGGACACAGGTTTCTGGACCGATGTGGTCACCTCTCCAGCGAGAAATTCTTTTTGGCGCCAGTGGACAGTGGTGGTGGTGGTGGTGCCGATGTTGCACAGGCCCTATTCGCTAGTGTGCAGAATCGGTTCTCGGGGAACCATCATATCAAAGAGACCAGCCCTGTGTTCCACCAGTTCCTGGAAGCCGTCCGCAACATTCAACGACAGTTCCCCACGCGTTTCGAATTTAATGAACTCTTCCTCCGCGACCTGCACACACATCTATATTCGTGTCAATTTGGCACTTTCCTCTTCAACTCGGAGCGCGATCGCCGAGAAGGTGCAACTGGAACTGTATCTGTTTGGGACTACATGAATTCGTCACCACGGGCAGAACAGTACGTCAATCCGGACTACAATCCAGCACTGGACGACCCGACGAGCCGCGCACCGTCGGCCGATCAGGGAGTACTCCTTCCAAACCCGAAGGATGTGCGGTTCTGGCACGAGCTGTACGGCCGCGGGGACGAGGAGATGAATGGGCGGTACGTCGCGACACATGCCCCCCTCCTCCCAGCGCTCGCGTTCGTCGAGAGCCCCGAGGAGGACCCTGGACTACTGGAGACCACTGTCTCGCTGTCCCCGCCCACGCCGCTGCCATCACAAGGAGCCCTCAACCCCCCGCCGGCAACCTCCCCATCGCCAGCGCCATCGCCGGTGAGAGCCCCAAGTCCGCTCACCCTTGGCCCACGTCCTGCACGCCCAGTGACCACGGACTTATTTGGTTCCGCGGGGGGTATGCGCTCGATGTGGGACCGGCTCTCGTCCGGCGCTGGCGCGGCGTTTTCCGCTGTTCAAGACGCATACGGCAACGCACGCGATACGCGCACGCGGACTGTCGGCAGCGTTGGGGAGCTGCAAGACTGGGCCTCATCATCATCACGCAGGGCATCCCCGTCCTTGATCTCCGACCCGCCTGCGTTGTCGGTATTCGAGCCACCGCGCATATCACAGGCCGTCAGGTCGAGCACGTTCTTGGGTGTGTCGACGAGCACATCGGCGAACCCGTGGGCGACATCATCCGTGTTACCCTCGGCCTCGACCCCAGAGACGCCCCGCGAACCTGACGGCATGCCCTCTGTACTCGTTGACAACCCATGGAACACTTCACGTGCTGCGGCTCGCGCTAATGTACGCCGTGCACCACTGAAGGACCCGTTTGCAGTCGACGATATGGCTGCGGTGCTGCCCTCTTTCACCCGGACAGATCCCCTGGGCCCAATGGCTCGTGATTCCGCCCGCAGTTTACCCGTGGACCCATCTGTGGCACTTCCCGCGGCCGTCGCACCAGCCAAATCACCCGCTTCCTTGCGTAAGTCAATGCCGATTACGTCGGAGGCTGCAGCAGGGCCTCGAACACCAGGATTAGATGCGTCTGTGGTCGCTTCGCCAGTACTGTCATCATCGTCATCATCATCGCAGAACGCCGGTGGTGAGATAACTGGGAACACTGAGGAGATGGACCCATTGGGTGTAGGAATGCGGTAGATTGACTAGTCGATCGGACATGACATATTGCATATGTAGCGTGTATCTGTACGTGCATGTGCATGATGTGCATGGGACAAGATGGCGTGATTGTTCATCACGTAATGTTGATCTGTCTTGGGGTTCTTTTTTTCTTCTTAAAAAGGGACATCGTTCCATTTCGTGAGACCAACTCCCCTCTTTCTTTAGACCCATCAACTCCAACCCGCCAAAAAAAAAAAAGCCATGACCGTCAACGTTGCCCAAGGCCCTCTCGCACCCGGCCATTTCCTTTTCACCTCAGAGTCGGTCGGTGAAGGCCATCCTGGTACGTTTATTTGCCGAAAATAAGACGACCTCGTCAATATACAATATATTCAATTCTTTTTTTTTCGTTCAGACAAGATCTGCGACCAGGTCTCCGATGCTATTGTAAGTCACCCAGAATATGGTCATGAGTATTCTTGACGGTATCTAATATACCTTCTAGCTTGATGCTTGCCTCGAGCAAGACCCCTGGTCCAAGGTCGCCTGCGAGACGGCGTCCAAGACGGGCATGATCATGGTCTTTGGCGAGATCTCGACCAAAGCCCAGATTGACTACCAAAAGGTCATCCGCAACGCCATCAAAGACATTGGATACGATGATTCGTCCAAGGGCTTTGACTACAAGACCTGCAACATCCTCGTCGCCATTGAGCAGCAGTCTCCTGATATTGCCCAGGGACTTGATCACGGCTCGCTCGAGGATCACGGCGCCGGTGACCAGGGCATCATGTTCGGCTATGCTACAGATGAGACCCCTGAGTATATGCCGCTCACCATAATGCTTGCCCACAAGCTCAATGCCGCTTTGGCCTCCGCTCGCCGTTCTGGCCTGCTGCCATGGCTTCGCCCCGACTCGAAGACCCAAGTTACGGTTGAGTACAAGAAGGACGGCGGCGCGACAATCCCCCTTCGTGTGGACACAGTCGTCATCTCGACGCAGCACGCTGAGGAGATCTCGACGGAAGAGCTCCGCAAGGAGATCCTCGAGAAGGTCATTAAGCAGGTCATCCCGAGGAACCTTCTTGATGATCGCACCATCTATCATGTATGGTCTATTCAACCTCTGTATTGCTAGGACGACTTGGCTGAGTTTACAACTTTCAGATTCAACCTTCAGGACGCTTCGTTATTGGTGGTCCTCAGGGTGATGCCGGTTTGACTGGTCGCAAGATCATTGTCGACACTTACGGTGGCTGGGGTGCCCACGGTGGAGGAGCTTTCTCAGGAAAGGACTTCTCCAAGGTTGACCGCTCGGCTGCATACACCGCGCGGTGGATCGGTCTGTCTTCCTTTTGGGATATCTACATCCGAATGCTAACATTGTACGTGTTTTAGCCAAATCCCTCGTTGCCGCTGGCCTTGCCCGTCGTGCCCTTGTTCAACTCTCTTACGCCATTGGTGTCGCTGAGCCCCTGTCGATCTTCGTCGATACTTATGGCACTGGCAAGAAGTCCGACATGGAACTTGTCGAGATTATTCGCAAGAACTGGGACCTTCGGCCAGGTGTCATCGTGAAGCAACTCAACCTGCAAAAGCCGATTTATCGCAAGACTGCGTCATACGGCCACTTTGGCAACCCTGCATACTCATGGGAACAGCCTAAGCAACTGGTCTTGTAAGCGATCATCTCTCCCCTGCCCCAGACTGGGGTCAACCACGGTCACGCATCTTCGATGCATGACCAGCATGGATTGGGAAGTTCATCCTTCCGCACTATTATTATTACTTGTTCAACACATCACGCTGGACATAGAAGTTTGTGCATCATACCCCCAACCAATCATCTACTCTACCTACTCGCCGTCACGTGTCTTACGATACCACTAACGACATGACGCTGATCGTACTATCTTGGATTAGCGGTTCACATTTACACCATTTGTAATCTTGTATCGTAGGGGGGTATGCAGTCGCTGTGAATCATAGGCGCGCTCAACCGCGCATTGCTTCACGTTACAAATTAGGTGTGATTGCAAGTTAACGGGTGTGTGTTGTTGCCGGGAGAACTGAAACTGGAAAGGGAGTGGTGGGGTAGATGCTGTGTAAACTTGGTAAGGAAACACTCGAACTCGAAGCCAGCCAGATAATTAAATATTATATTAAATATTATTTTATCACATGGATGTACAGCCTAGCAACTCCCATGCAATGAATCAAATTATGGGCGCGATGGCACTGACAAATTCGATTTCAGGGATCTGGGTTTGTCGCTGGGAGACCCAACGCCACCGTAACCATCTCCTAAAGCCCGTGCTTTCCTCTACTGTATGGCACTGCCCTGACGGGGGCAAAGGGTACTGTGACAACTCCGCTACTGAACACGCACAAAACCCGATGAATGATCGATATGATCACATGTGATGGTGTTAGGTATCCTCCTAATGGGCTAGCGCTCCGGCCATGTATTGCATGTCTCGTCCATCCAGCATCGCAGCATCGGTGTCTTGCGTTGAGTCGGGTGAGTCGAGTTAGGTCGTCAAAGGAAATCGCAATCGATTTGTTCGGCGTCGGCGGTATCAATTTAATCAATTGGATTGTGGATGTTATTTGTATTTCCTCAGTGTTGTCGGCTTCAATTTGGTCGTCCGTCTGAATCGCTATGGCTGGCTTCTCTCTTGTATGTCC
>QFEA01003695.1:0-10110 GCA_003315975.1 Lactifluus echinatus
TACTGAATTTCGGTTGAATGGCTGGTCAGATCGCAAAGTTGTCTTAAGTGACCCCCCATCTTTTTGTATGAACTATCTACAGTATTATTTTCATATCTTTCCATAATTTATTCATTAAGTTATTGCAGTTTTTCACAAATGTCAAAATAAGCCTCAGCTAAGCTTTTCACAACACTACTTACTGCCTTATACACCATGCGCACATGTCTGATACACATGGAACAAGCACTAGTCCCAGCACCATCATCCTCAATGAAAACTACACCCCCATCCTCGACCAATACCTCGCAGACACAGCCCCAGACACCCTCACCCACCTTGATCAGAGTGGGAACCCCATCGCCCCGACCAACACCATAACCACCAACCAACAACCCGACACTCACCCCACTCAAGGGATGGGCAGCAATTGAAGCACACCAGTCACTGCACCACACCCCAATCTGACTCTACCCACTGCAACCACGATCCAACCAAGCCCCAACTACAGTGCCCCAGTGTTACAGGGCTTCCCCGAGGTCTGAGTAATAAAACACTAAGGTGTTACTTGTCCTAGAGTCACCTTCCTTTGCCTGAACAAGTCCTCTCCAACCCTCCGTTTAGGGTGAGAGCCTGAGCTGAGTGCTCCCTAAGGTAAACTTGATAGAATGCTTCCAAGTCCCACTTGGAAGGAATAGATCTTGCACACAAGATGAGAGCAAACCAGAGTGTATTCACTGAGTCCTAGAGGAGACTCAGCTTAAGGTAATACAGCCAGCAAGTACTTCTATATATACTACTGGCTAGGGGCAGTGTCCTAGGGTTATAAGGAGATACTACATAGCCTTCCCTAATGGCTACTTATGAAACGCAATCACTGATACATATGAAACCCACATGAAACACTACTGAAACATATCATACCAGGGCTGTGTCCATCACTGATGCCATGCCATCAGTGGCACCGTATGCGCCTGTGACATCACCCTCCGTTTAGGTGAGGGACGTAGAGCGGACTGGTCCACGGCGTCCAACCTGCCTCCTAAGGGACTTAGTGGCACACGTGTCTGACTGTAGCCCCCCGATGTAGAGTGAGCATCGAGGGCTAAGCTCGGAATTAATGTTCCGGAGCACCCGGCCACTACTTTCTGAGCCGTCCTCCTGCATTTGCTTTCGTCTCTCATCATGTTATGACCCCGCCTGGCCCATCAATTGAAGATTTGGTGACAAAGCGTTAACAATGGAGTATCCATCGTGCACCCTTGATTCTTCTTCTCAGTACCATACTATTTTCTTTCTAGATCATCTGCATTGCCACTCAACGTCGCGTGGCCTTTACACCAATTTGCATCTCCAGACCCCTTCTAGTCATCGTACGCCCCTTTTCTACCTCATTTCACTACCATTTTCTGTTTAGGACGCTTGCCTCGCAAGACAGCGCATCGCCTGACCCCTCTCCTTGTCGGCCGACACAGCACGGCCTTCTCTTTCTCAGGAAACTCCTTTCACCCTTATCCTTCTTAGTTCGACTCACAACCACCCCGACGACATACATCGCTGTCAAAGGATGTGGACGGCGTTCTTACAATCCAAACGACCAGCCCTCCTCTTCCTACTTTGGCAGTACTATACCTTTCTACCTCACTCCCGAGATGACACCCATCGTCTCTCTTTACCTTTAGGCTTTTTCTTGCACCTTACGACCATCGACAGACATCGCCGTGGTCACACCCAAAAAACTGCTTCACCCTTGAAATTTTCAGTGCTAGGTCTTATTTGTTTATTCTCCCCCTTTTGCGTTTGATATTCCTTATGACTCGGTCGTGCTACCTTGGACGTATAAAAAGGTAGCTATCTTACAGTAAAATAGACAGGCAATCACAGGGAGCATCTGCGGCTCTGGCTTGTTCTTGAAAACTTCCACACGTGTTCAACTGTTCACTCTTCCTTTCCCTCTCTCTTTCTCTCTCTCCCTCTCTTGCTCTATCACCTTCAAAGCTGGTCTTTCCACCCTGCTCCTCTGTCACTCAACTCGCCTCTCGAGCTCAGATCAAATCAGTCTCCCTTCGGCCGATGATATCTCTTGCACCTGACGCCTCTACCCCTGGCTAACATGGCTTGGCCCCTTTTGGCCACAAAGATCCTCGGCGCCACTTAAACAAGCTCTCCTTGATCCACTCCAACATCCTCTCGCCGACACATCGCCTCATCTGTCGTAGACTCAGGGAGTAGGTTCCAATGATAGGACTCACAGGTACTACACCGGTAGTACTCATATATCTGGCTGCCCCAGTGAGGCGGAATCTTTGTATTCCCCTCGCTCTCTCAAAAACAAATTGGAACCTCACAAAATACTGGTCTGCTCCAGGGCAGATGAGCACATGACCAGGCAATCCACAGCAAACCAAGCCCAAGCCAAAAATGGGAGATTTGTAAGAACCTGATCCAACAGTCAACCCTCGGCCAGCACTAGTACTAGCACCCGAACGGTATGCCCCACCATACCCGGGGGACTAACACCCTCCAGCCCCATTTCGGCACAAGTACCAACAACCTCGACAACACAAGCACTACCACAGACGTCTCAAGACGCTCCACCAGAGGCGCCCCGACTGGGAACACCACCTCCCAAACAAACCAACGCACCAGAAGCGCTTTGACTGAAAACCCCATTGCCACCTCCCTGGATGTGCACAACAGCTACCTCTCAAGGATCGCCTGTGTTCGCTCGATTACGGCCGATCGGCGCATCAACCAAACTACCACCACTACTAGACAAAGACCCATTTCAGGGCTATCTGGAATCAGACTCGAACTCAGACTCAGACTTAAGCTCGCGCCGGAAACAGACGACCCCAAAAAATACACCATCAAGCCACTTTCCACCTCCACAATTCTCACTAGCTCCACCTAGGCACCTAATACCAGCTACACCCACCAATCAAGTCGGCCAGGCAATGTATCAAGCAACACCGCAGGCGTGGACTATGCCAGCGCCACAGTCCGGCCACACTCCGCACTTCAATGGTCAGCCTGGCGAGCGCATCGAAGACTTCTTCCGAGATTACGAAGATCTTGTGAGAAGTTGCAGACTAACGGAGCGGGAAAAGGTGGAAAGGATTACAAGGTATATCCCACCTCACCTGCGCGACTTATGGGAGTCTCTAGATGAATACAAAGTGGGACGATGGGACGCATTGTGACAGGATCTGTTGCAGATGTACCCCTCGGTCTTGACCCAAAGAAAATACTCGAGGACGCAGCTAGTCAAATTTGCCAAAGGCACAGGCAGGACGTGGATGACGTGCGAAAGCGACATCCTCTAATACTACCAACAATTCCTATCACTAAGTAAGCCACTAATGGACTCAGGGCGTGTTATGGTTCTGGTAACATGGCCTCTAGACTTTTTGGGTCATGTGACCTCAGGTCACATGGCCAACGATCACCTGACTTGTGCTATGATGCTTACTATATGTTTGGCTTCATTTGGTTAGGAAAACCTTATGTTTTCCCATTGTTCTCTGGATTGAGACATGTTACAGCAAGTGTGACCATTGTTCACACTTGCTATTGTTCTTGTGACCCATTGTCCTGGTCACATCACTTACTGTTCTTGGGAAGACCTTATTGTCTTCCCATTGTTCTCTTGTTTGAGACGTGTGACCATTGTTCATACTCTCTATTGTTTGTGTGACCCATTGTTCTGGTCACGCTCCCTATTGTTCTGTTACTCTATTGTTCTGGCGGTCTGTTGTACACAGCCTTAGAGTAAAATGTATTTAAGCCTTCAGCTTTGGACCCTAAGTCCCTAGCTTCGGCTTAAGCTTCTTGAATCCAAACCCCCTTCATCTCCCTCTCACTTCCTTCAAGTTAGACTTGGGATTTGACTTCTGGTCCAGCCTTTAGGCCTAAACCACTAGGAAGACAGATCACCTCACATCTAGAGTGCTCTCTAGACCCCGAAGAAGAACGCTTAAGACACTCCTTAGCTTGCTCAGCTAAGAAGCTCCTCATGACTAGAGCTTAGTCAACCAGTGGTTAGGACACGTGACAGCTGGTCATGTGACACTCTAAACCAAACCAAACACCTCCTTCCTTAACGAACCAAGGAAGGCCATGACAAAGCTTACGTCCCGTGACACTTAGGTCACGTGCCTCAAGCATACTTGTCAACCCACCTATGAGGCACTTCACCTACTGGTCCTTTAGAACCATAACAGGGCGAATGACAGAGATGGAACGCGACCGCATCTTCTGGAGCGGGTTCCACACCAAGGATCGGAGAGAGATGTTCCCCAGGCTCATCGCCAAGCATCCATACCACGAGGCCAACGAACCATTTAGGCAGGAAGACATATACCGCACAGTGCACTCCACTCTCACGGGAGATCATTTTGCCCCATTCAAAGATTGGTGGGATGAACGACCAAGACCCAGGAGTCCCAGATACCAAGAATCAGATAGATGGGAAGATACTTACCATCAGCAGTACAATTGTAGACAGCGCCTCCCAGAGCGCGAGCGCGAGCCACCGTTCTACGAGCACAATCCAAGATCCGACTATCATCAATCCAAACAATGCCAAGAACATGAAACAAAAACAGTGCGATTCAAGAACCCCGCAGATGATGAAGATGCCATAGAGGACTTGATTGGGAGAATGCACGGACTAGATGTCTAAGAGAAATCCTACACTATTCTTTACGCACAATGTGCTCACCATTTTCCATCTATGGCACAGACCCTTGCCAAGCTGGAACAGCCCAAACCTACCCACACGCTGCCAGAATCCTTCAACTACCAAACAACGGCCACCTCGGCATTACCCCCTGCCCAGTACTGGATGCATACAAGCGTAGCCACACCACCCGCCGCTTACAATTACCAAGCACCGTCGCCAGCTCCACTGGCTCTACAACAATGGCCGCGTGCACAAGCAATACCCCTGGCGCCACCCCCACAAGTCCTGAGCGATGCAGCCACATCATTCCTCCGACCACGACCACGCATCGATGGCTGCCTATTTTGCAGGCAGCAGAACCACTGCATCAGGGAATGCGCGCAGGTAGCTGAATATATCAATTCAGGTAAGGTCACAGTCAAAGACAATCAGCTCTACCTACCCAACAGAGGACAAATCCCCAACAACAGCACCGGATGAGGCATCCGGAGCAGCGTGGACAATTGGCTAGCAGCGCAACAGACCCTCGCCGCCCCGACACAAGCCACCTTCATCTGGGAAGCCACCCCGCACGCTTCTGCGATAGCCAAAGCTCATGGTGCCCTGTCCACCCAAATAGAAGAACTGGCAGAAGTAAACATCCTGCAAATCCGGGACGCTCTAGAGGAAGAAAGTGAGCACGAAGACTTTACTGACATCTTCAGAGTCTTTGCCACCCAGAAAAGAAAACGGGAGAACCGAGCAGAAAACATGAAAGAACTGCTGGAACAACCGACTCCACCATCAAAGGAAGTACATGCCAACACACGCGCAGCACCTCAATTCCACTACCAAGTGGATGTGGAAAGCCCCCAGCTCGTAGAAGAGCTGGAAGGGTTCCTTTGGGATGGTAAACTCGCTCAAGTAACCCCCAGACATATCCTAGTGTCCAGCTCCACCATTCACAAAAACTTCTCAGAAAAACTATGGGTCAAAAAGATCAAAGCCAACTCCTATGAAGAGGCATGCGACCACGACAATAACCCGGAATCCCCAGCAAAAGTCATGCAACTCAAATCCCCACGCGAGCCAGAATACTCGCTCCCACTACAGGAAATTGAAGTCCTGGTAGGAGGAAGGGCGATCGAAGCAAGCATCATTGACTCCAGATCCCAGATTGTGGTTATCTGGCAAGATCTCGCTCGAAAAATCAGCACAGCAGTTAACACGGAATGCTCACTCGAAATGGAGGGAGCGAACAGGGTAACTAACTGGACTTTAGGATGTGCAGAAAACCTGAAAATGAAAGTCGCCAGAGTGACCTTCAGGGTCCACGCTCATGTTATTGAGCATGCGCCTTTCCAGCTGCTCTTGGGACAACCATTCCAGAGCACGTCTCTGTTGTATGGAGGATCAGCCTAACGGACGCGTCAAAGTATCCATCCGAGACCCTGCTGATTCGTCACACAGGATAGTGGTACCGACCTGACAGCGGAAAGCGCGACACTCGAGCGTCTGCATACTTTCATACAGGCAAAACTCATCAAGTCCAAGTTACCCCCTCCTCCCCCTTCAATGGCCTGTAGGAACGCTCGCTGCCACCTATGCTTACAAAAAGGTGGCGAATAAAATCCGCCCGGTCCCCATGTCACTACCAGAAGACTTTTGATGTATACGCAAGATTCCGGTCGACCCGCTACTATCTCTCGCGCCGCTCCTGACGTCACCACCACCATTCGTACCCGGTCAATGCCTTACCCAAGAACGACTCGAGGCGTTGAACCTCAATAAATTCAACTTCCTCTGGCCTGAGGAAATCAAAATACTACACCACCTCCTCAAAGAAAACGAAATGGTGCTAGCTTGGACAGAGGATGAAAAAGGACAGTTCAGAGACGACTACTTTTCTCCTGTTAAAATCCTTGTCGTTGAACTCATGCCATGGGCTTACAGAAACATCCCCATCCTGACAGGAATACTCAACAACGTCATCCAAATATTCAAGGACAAGTTTGCGGCCGGTGTATATGAGCACTCAGACGTGTCCTACCGGTCGCGGTGGTTCTGCATCAAAAAGAAAAGTGGCGCGCTGCACCTAGTGCACGACCTACAACCCCTCAACGCTGTCACAATCCACAACTCAGGAATTCCACCAATCGCAGATCAAGTTATCGAGGCGATGGTAGGGAGAGCCTACTATTCAATGCTCGACCTATTCGTGGGCTACGATCACCGAACCCTCGACGTTGCTTCCCACGACTTGACAACAATCCAATCACCCATCAGCGCAGTAAGTGTTACGGGGCTTCCCCAAAGCCTGTGCAATAAAACAATGAGGCGTTACTCATCCTAGAGTCGCCTTGCCTAAGTCTGAACAGTGCCTCTCCAACCCTCTGTTTAGGGTGAGAGTGTGAGCTGAGTGCTCTCTAAGGTAGATAAACAGAACACTTCCAAGTCCCACTTGAAAGGAATAGGTCTTGCACACAAGATGAGAGTGAACAGAAGTATATTCACCGAGCTCTAGAGGAGACTCAGCTTAAGGTAGTTACAACTAGTAGTGCCTCTACTTATACCAAGGAATCCTAGTATACATCTACTAGTAATGAGTCATCTCTATCAGAGGCAGTGTCCTCAGACTATAAGGAGTAGACCCTACATAGCCAGTCCTAATAGCTACTCTACTATGAAACGCGAGCCACAATCCCATCCAGCGTGCTATGAATCGATCCAGGGCTGTGTCCATCAGTGCTGCTAACCTGAGGCACCATATGCGCCCATGACAGTAAGGCTGACATGTCTGCCCCAGGGCTGGACCAATGCTGGTGCGATTTTTCATGAAGATGTCACATTCATTTTGGAGCAGGAAATACCACACGTCGCATGGCCATTCATGGATGATTGCAGCGTCAAAGGACCTGCGACGCGATATGAAACTGCCGACGGCAGATACGAAACAATTCCCAAGAACCCTGGTGTTCGAAAATTCGTTTGGGAACACCTTGTCGACATCCACCGAATCCTACACCAATTACAGTGCGCAGGTGCAACAGTATCTGCGACGAAATTATTCATTGCCGTGCCCGAAGTCATAATATTAGGCCACAAATGCAACTACGAGGGACACGTCCCAGACAATTCGAAAATCGCAAAAATACGGGACTGGCTGCCCTGCAAAGACCTCACCGACGTCTGTGCCTTCCTCGGCACCACTGGATATATGCGACTATGGATCAAAAACTACTCCACTATTGCACACCCCTTGGTTGACCTCACCCGCAAAGGCGCTACCTTCATGTGGCTTGAACCACAAGCCGAAGCAATGCAAGCGTTGAAAGACGTAATCGTACACTCCACCACCTTGATACCTATCAATTACACCACTGACAGAACTGTGTATCTGGCAGTAGATTCGTCAACTCGCGGAGTTGGTTGGATTCTTTCCCAAAACAACGAAGAGGGTCAACGCCAACCCGTTCACTTTGGCTCAATATCTTGGAACGACCGTGAGAGCCATTACTCGCAGGCAAAAATCGAACTCTATGGCCTATTTCGGGCTTTACACGCACTTCGTTCGCATATCATCGGCGTCCCACACTTGGTGGTAGAAATGGATGCCAAGTTTATCAAAGGGATGTTGAAGAATCCCGACATACAACCAAATGCTACAATCAACAGGTGGATTGCCACTATACACCTGTTCGACTTTGACCTCGACCACGTACCGGCCAGCAAACACCATGGCCCCGACGGCTTATCACGACGCCCTCCTGATGAGAGGGATAACAATGACAACGACGATGATCCCGAAGAATGGATCGATCGCACACTCTCGCTCAGGATATGGGATGCCAGTTGGGGAGACTTATACAGCTACGCCCCTGTTTGGGCCATTGATGCCTCTCCCAAAACCATAGCTGACCCCATATCTCTGCCCTCGAACGAAAACGAGTCAAAAGCGGAAGATGAGCTTGGAGCCATATGACGGTTCCTCACCTCCGCCCAACTACCCCCAGAGCTCAACGAAAAATCTTGAGCGAAACTCAGCACCAAGGCCAAACATTTCGCCTGGGTCGATGGACAACTCTGGTGACAGCAGAAGAACGGACGACATCAACTGGTAGTTGACCGATACCTCCGCCTGCCCATCATCCGCGACGCCCATGACAAACTTGGGCACAAGGGCTTTTATTCCACTTGCTGAACAATCCTCGATCGCTTCTGGTGGCCTAGCATAGAAGATGACATCAAATGGTACGTTTGAACATGCCACCAATGCCAAATCCACCAGATGACCAAATTATGAATACCACCGACCGTCGACCCTCCCACACCGCTTTTTCGGAAAGTATACGTCGACACAATGTTTATGCCACCTGCCAGCGGTTTCAGATACATCGTACAGGCATGCTGTTCCCTCTCAGCTTGGCCTGAATGGCATGCGCTTCGAGTTGAAACCGGGCAAACCATTGGTGTGTTCATATTCGAGGAACTACTTTGCAGATGGGGCACAATTGAAGAAATCGTGACTGACAACGGTACCCCCTACATCCACGCACTCAACTGGCTGGCAACCAAATACAGGATTCGACACATCAGAATATCAGCCTACAACTCCCACGCCAATGGCATCATCGAGCAACAGCACCGAACGATCCGCGAATCCATCGTCAAGGCTTGTGGCAGCAAAATAAAGAAATGGCCCGTCGTCGCCCCTTCAGCATTCTGGGCTGACTGTGTCACAACCCGTAACTCCACCGGCCATTCTCCGTTCTATATGGCCCATGGGGTCGAGCCTATACTACCATTTGACATCACACTCGCCACCTTTCTCATGCCGGAACTCACCAAACCACTATCAACCACCGAACTCATCGCAGTCCGCAGATGCCAGCTCGAGCAATGCCAAGATGACCTGGCCATGATCCATAACCGGATCCTAAAAAGCCAATTCACATCCGCTCGCCAGTTCGAGAAAGCGTACAAAAACACCATCAAAAATTTCAACTTTCGACCCGGCGCCCTCATTCTCGTGTGGAATTCAGCAGTGGAAACAGACCTCAGTCGCAAAACCAAGCCCAGGTATCTTGGACCTATGGTGGTCATTCGGAGGAACCGCAATGGCGCATATCGCCTCACGGAACTAGACGGTGCTATTTCCAAACTACGATACGCTGCTTTCCGTCTCGTTCCTTATTATCCACAGTCACAATCTTTTATTCCAGTCACTTGAGTCCTAGATCGGAAAGACCTCATGGCGGTCGTACAAGAGGACGTTGCGGGGCAGGAGGATGGCCATGATGACAAATTGACTGAGGGCAGTCAAAATTTGACCCCCTGGGAGATGTAGAGTGAGCATCGAGGGCTAAGCTCGGAATTAACGTTCCGGAGCGCCCGGCCACTACTTTCTGAGCTGTCCTCCTGCGTTTGCTTTCATCTCTCATCATGTTATGACCCCACCTGGCCCATTG
>QFEA01003704.1:706-14214 GCA_003315975.1 Lactifluus echinatus
GTCCAGGGCTATATGAGGTGGACCCCGCTGCACTCGGCCTCTCGGTGGGGTTATCCTGAAATTGCGTTATGGCTGCTCAAACATAGTGCAAATGCGAATGCCTCTTCAATGAATGAGTTCACTCCATTACATTCAGCGGCGGAGGGTAACCACCCTGAGGTGGCTCGGATACTACTCGAGCACAATGCAGATACCAAAGCTCAGACCTGTTGGGGCGAGACTCCATTACACCTAGCATCGGGATATGGTTACCACAATTTCGTTCGATTGTTGCTTGGCCACAACGTGGATGTAAGAGCGCGGACTAAGGCCCACTCTACTCCGTTGCATCTGGCCTCAGGCCAGAAGCGCCCGTCGCTCGAAATTGCGCGCCTTTTGCTCGAGCATGGTGCGGATGTACAGGCGGAGGACGACGAAGGCAGGACAGCATACTATTTCGCGCTGTCGAACGGACATAGCGATATTGTAAAATTGCTGTCGGTATATGGTGCCAAGTGAAGGAATATGGTGGAATACACAGGCTTAATCTACGATACTCGAGCAAGAAAACCATACTCGGGATCCCCGTCTATAATACTATACTCTACAACACTTGATAATTAACGTGAAGCAGGGGAATCAGCTCAGCGCTGCCCTGATTACATACATGCGGTGTTCATTTTCTAGCAAAGGTTGAGATTGCCTGGGACTCATTAGAGAGGGTCGCAATGATAAGGAGGGCAGCGTCAATGAGTGGATTAGGTTGTGGCCGCAATGTCCTTGAAAGGGGCCCGTGAAACCACATGGCATAGATCTGAAGTAGCTAGTGTACGTGCTGAGACGGAAACATGAGTCAAAGTGTTGAACAACACCTTCGGCTTGTGCCTCCTTTTATACTTGACGTCTTCTCTCATAACCTGAGTTCGTTTGAACCAGATCCTATTTCCTCTATAACATGGCTCTCCTTCAATATACGGGCGACTCTCGATACAGGACTCGCATAAGGATATTCTCGTGCGGGTATTCGGTAAAATACATCACGGATGTCATTATATTATATATCTATCACTGGCAGATTCTCAGACCCGGCCTGCCTACCTCACTACTTCGAGAAGTGTAAGGGGGCACATCACTCAGACTCAGATCAGTCGATATCGTTTCGTTAGAACACGACAAGGGTATTTGCATCTTTGCGCCACGTGTTCGAATTCCAAATAAATCATTGCTACAATACACGAACTGAATCAGTAGCAAAAAGCGAGAAAGAGTAACGTCCCATAACACACGAACGCAAAAAAAATATAGGAGTGAGGTGAGTGTGGATAAGGATATCATGGGAAGGATCTCCTGCTTAATACGTTGCGCCAGACCCGCCTACTACCTGCTGGTGATGGAGCGACGGCGATGCAACTGGTGTCTGTCCACCGCGCGGAGGCGACACTTGGGGTGCCGGACTGTGTGGGTGCATATGTGGGGAGAGCGAGTGAGCGATTGCAACGGCTTGTGGGCTGCGCTGAGCCGTCGCCCACGACATTGGCCGTGAGGGCGGGGGCTTCAAGTTCATGTTACTCATATTCATGCTGACATTGACACCAACAGGCCCAACTGGCAGGTTGAAATTAGTTCCGTTGCTGACGACATGACCAATGTATGAAGCAGGTCGTGAACCATTAACTGCTATGGCCATTTCCTGTTGACCATTAGAGAATGCGTTCTTCAACTGGATCTGCTGCACCGTAAGCCCGTTCGACTGTGCGCCTGGGTGTAGGTATGTTGCGGTTCCGTTGGGCATAGCAGACGTATAGTTATTCTGCACGTGATAGCCATTGGGAATAGACATTGCATGGTGTGATTGAGTTGACTTTATTGGGACAGGTGAGGCAGCGGACACGCCAGTGATTGTTGCTTCAGTGGAGACAGTGGCAGGGTCATGTTGTTGAGTAGGGGTGGTAGACGAGTGTGTATCCTCGGATCCATTGAGGGATGGAGGAACAGGGGTGGGACTCGTATGACCATTGGTCGCCGTTGGCGTTGGGGATGACTGGGGGGAAGTCTGGGGTACAGTAGACGTAATAGTCGTCAGAACAGGAGTCGCAGGTGGGCGTAGATTGCCATTGGACGATATCCGCATTTGCGGGACATTCAGTGCCGAAGGGAGCTTCTTCATCTGCTGCTGCATTGAGATTGGCGTCCCTGTTGTCTGCGGCATCCCCAGAGCGTTCTGCTGGGCCAGTTGCTGCTGGTGTTGCTGCATTGCTGCAGCCTGAGAAGGGGTCTGTGGAACAAGCGGACGAGGGCCCACAATAATGGCGTCGCGACGGAAGGCAGGCGCGATACCCGTACGATAAGGTAAAAAACCGAGAAGACGGCCGTCAGAGGAAGGTGTATAGATCGTTGGATCCGTAGTGAGCCGCTGGTGATCATCCTCCTGATACAAAGACATTCCCTTGAGCAGATACCTAACACAAAACAGTCAGATATGACTGGGGTTATAAAGAAGAAAGGCATACTTGGGATGGGATTCGTCCACAAGTACTCTATCCTTCTCATCAGGACCATCGGATCCAACAGCAGGTTCGTCATCTGCATCCAATAACCAACGATCGCGGATGCGCCAGGAAATCTCCCTCTCGGTAGCTAGACACTCCTCGGTCGCCTCCGGCTCCACATTTGTGGCGTTCGTCGAGCGCCGGGGGTACCGCAGTAGCTCCTCGGTGGAAATAGAATGGCGAGAGGTACGACGATCCACACGTAGCACTCCCCCTCGACCACGGCGTATTCGGACGGCGCGCCACTCTGGAACAGACGAGTCTTCATCCAAACCGGTCTTCGACGATGACGACGACGACGACGACGACGATCGTGAATTCTCGGGTTGTAGGATCCATTTAAAGTGTCGCTGGGCCTGGGTGACGGGCTGAGGCTGATAGGCATTCTATGGGGGCGGTGAGTAAAGATGCCGACATCGTCGGCATCCAATAGCTTACCTCGATTCCATCTTCCCAATGATGATCGCGTTCTTTAATCCGGGCCAACTCGCGGTCGACTTGAGCTAGAATCGCAGCGGCGCGCTCCTTTGGACGAACGACTGCGTCGTGATGTGGTGTCGGCGATACGAGTTCACCATTGTTGTCGCGTGACTTGATCCTGAGTGGGAAACGACTGCAGAGGTCGATGAGTTCACTTACTCCCAAGTAATAATAACAATACTATACGCACCCTTGTTCTGTAGGCTTGGGTTTCTTGACCACCCTCTCTTTGTCGAACAACAACTCGTCATCTTCTTTGGGATTGAGTAATGACGGAAATTTCCGTTTGAGGTAGGCATAGTCTCCGCGTTTCTCCCACACGTCTTGCGCTTGCTGCGCCACCTCGCGCTTCAGTTGTTCGCGCTTGAGAACACAGTTGACGAGTTCGGTCGCAGTGACTAGCTCTTGCTTCAATCGCAAGAGCTTTTCTGAAGAAGAAGCCTGTGAGGCACGGGTCTTGCGCATCGCCTTCACGTCACGCCGCCTGAAACAGATATAGGACTCGTTTTTGACATCTGATTCGTCATACTAGAAAAGGCCGTCAACAACGGGCAGCACAAAAAGTCAATCAAACTCACATTGAGGGTGGGGATGATTCGATGGCCACCACGCTCAATTCGGCGCTCCTTCCAGTAAGGATACACCGCCTTCGCAAAACGAAGGAATTGTGGAGGTTGGGGAATGGATGACGGGACCGTGAAAGTAGCAAACGCGTCGGGAGTAAGCGGGTTGGAGAACGTTTCCTGGTAATCAGAGAATGGTGGGAAGGGAGTGCCCTGTTCAAGGCCCTGCATTCGGTCGTTAGCTTGCACGTTCGACAGAGAATGAAGGAAGAGAACATACATGATGTAGAAACTCGGTCTTCTCATGCGTCACCTTTTCAAAGAGCCCCATTACAAGCTCAAAATCATCCTCCGAAATAATGACAGGCTGTGCGACGTCAGGCTCCTTGCCTTTCGCCTTTGCACTGCGCTGCGAAGTTCTCGTTGCAGTGCCCGACGCCGAGACGGCGCCTTGCGCCGAGGTACCCTCACCCCGAGCCTCTTCGTTATTCTTGTCGAGCCACTCCTTATCACGCTCATCCATAAAATATGTGAAACCACTTGCGAGGGAACCCTGTGTGGTCTCCTCAACTGTCTCAGACATCTTGACGTATGACACTGGGTCACGCCATCGGTCGCGTGGGTAAAGAGACTCGTAGTCGTCCACGAGACCGGCACTGTCTGGGATTGGGATGTATGCATCTGGTTGTTTTGCAGGGGTCTTATCACTGGGACCACGGGAAGACCGTGAGAACGAATGTCGTTGTGAGGCAGCTGATAGCACAGCCTGAAGGTGATGTTCCTATAAAAGGGTAATGAGTCAGCATTCCGCGGGACAAAATTCTCACGGAAACAGCCAATGAGAACGTGCCACCAGGCGCCTTTCAACAACAGGGGTCTAAGGGTGCGATGGAAGAGAAAATTGAAGCTTACATTGGCATCCTCTGCGTCGACACCAGCGGTGGATACAATCCGAGCCTTCTCTTCATCCTCATCGAACGCCAAGGGGTCGGCATCAAGACTACCCTGAACGATGTGGAGTCGGGTTTTATTTGTGACACGATTGCGGTTGCGAAGGGTAGAGGGGCCGGGGTTGTGTGCACGGGGCATATCATGGAGAAAAAGAACGGGGACGATGCAGGATAAATTAGGGCGGGAGGTTGTCTATGCAGGATGTGTCGGCTTTCGTTCACTTTGGCGGGCCACGGCGCTGCGGGGGAAAGAACCGGGCGTGGGAAGTTGCTCCGATGTTTCGGCCCGAAAAGCAAAAAACTGGCCGCCCACTTTTGTTTGGTTATGTGGACGCCGCCCTTTGTGGCGCTTACCTTTTGGCAACCACGTAATACCTATGACCCGTCTCAAACTATGCTACTAATTATTCTACGCTCCATATCGCTTTGGTATAACTTGCGATTTTTGAATTTCATTGATGAAAGGGAAAAAAGACCTGCCAAGGTTGAAGCCAGTTCATGTCGGTTGTCTCCCCGTTCAACGTCCGACCGACTCACAGTGAATGTTCAATGACGCGTAGAAACTCCCGCCCGAGTGGCCAAGTGGAATGAAGCATGCGATAAATGAAATAGATGCCCACGATTAGAAGCAATAGTCGAAACATTCACCGATCGGCGTTCGGAGGGCGCGAAATGTATGGCGCGCACATCGATTCTACATAAAACATTTCGGCTTCAGAGAAACATTTTAATAACTGTGATTGAAAAGCTCACATATACAAACGGCTACTTGTCGCTGACTATTGAAGCGACCTTGGTGGCGACGGATCCAGAGCTGGAAGTGGCGGTGCCATGATGGGGACCAATCCAGTCAGACAGTTCAAACAGACATAAGTATATGCGGTTGATATACCATCGGAATCTCTTGACATGCACTGGCACCCTCACCCATCCTCAAAACCAGTCCCAGTGCCCGATTCATGGATAGGATCGAGTTTTTCTGAAGCCTGTATGTGACGAACATCAGCCCTCGTTGAAAGGGGGGAAGGGATTTGGAGATACCTCGACGCCCATCAGCTGCTCAAATAGTGAAGGTACTGTGTTGTGTGGTCCGGCGAGTATGGGTATTGCCACGCGCGTCAGCTACATGTAAGTCATCTACTCATTATGTGCATACAACAGACCTGGGCCCGAACGTCGTCACACAGTATCATAATACATCGCAATGAGGCCGACGGCGGAGGTTTAAGTGAAGCGCAGCGGGGTTTGCTAGCTTGCGCATCATAGTCATCCCCGTGCAACGAGGCAGACAGTGAGAACACATGGTGAGCCGTCCTGCCGAGATCGTTGTCTCGAGACACCCAGCCTGTGCATAAAGTTAGCATATACTCGAACTCCGCCTGGGCCCGAAAATGTGGAAAGCAAAGAAAAAATAATGAGGGGACAAAATGCCTTCATTTGCAAAGGGGATGAAGGGTTCGGAAGGGGGTTATATGCTATATACTCACACTAATAATATGGCCGCTGAAGTCAAGAATATTGAAGAGGTTGGAGAAGGGGAACGGATTCAGGAAGGTAGAAGTCGCTGCTGCGCCCTCATGTTCTCCGACCCGATTCCTCCTCTATCTGGCCCCCATCTGGAATCCGCACGTCACCCATGGACCACTGGTTTACACGTGAATGCACAGTGTTAATGAGACGTGAGAACCACGATAGAGTATAGATGCTATTGCACAGGAATTGAAAGGAAGGACGACGTTGGGGGCAGCTGGAGACGACAAAACGAGACAAGGACGAGGAGGGGAAGTGACATGCAGTCGCACGGTACCGCTATAGGCGCTCAGTTTCCTATTGGCTACTCGGCGCTCAAGATAACGGAGGCATGATCTTATCTTATCTATCCTTCACTGAACAAGAACTGACTTAGTTTTGTCCGCTACGTGACTCGCAAAAAAACACATGATTATTTCTGTCGCACTGAACTACAGATCTTCTCGACTACTTCTGAACAGTGCTCGCCCATATGTGGACTTTGTACATGCCAAACTCAAGCGAGGGATGATGGTATCATGCCACCATCACAGGTTACGATCTGCATCGGATTAAGGGCGTGAAGCACCAACCAAAGCATAGAAATCACCGACCTTGTCGGTCATGTATGAATTCGTCACCAACAACTCAACTACTTGGGCGACCTCCTCGGGTTGGCCAAAGCGGCCCACAGGAACGAGATCCTATTGCACCATTAACACGCGAAAAGAACTGATTCAATGGGTGAGAGCCCTACGTACACGATGCGCGGGGGTCGGATTATTGAACATAACCGTGTTGGCGACCAACGCCGGAGCAACAGCGTTGCAAGTCTGTCGTTGCAAGTAGCTTGATTAAGGGGTGTCAGGGTCGCCACATAGCAATCCCGTACTTACAATCCCTTTTTTGCTGTATTGCCTGGCGACCCAGTGCATAATACCATGTATCGCTGCTTTCGAGGAAGAATAATGAGGTCCAAGGACCCCGCCGGTGGCTGAGCAAAAGAAGAGTCATCAGTCCCAGACCGGGACCCGATAGCGAAGAACTCGCCCGTAGCGATACTGGAACAGAAGACGATCCTGCCGTATCCTTGCTGTTCCATGTGTGGGACGCACAGTTGGGTCAACTAAGGGGACGCAGCAGAGGCGTGATCTTACGTCAACACATGTCGCTCACAGAAATCAGAGGCGAATAAAAGGAAAAAAGCCAGCAGCCGCTCACCAGGAAAGCGCCACCCGCATTTGCACGCCAGCATCTCTCAAACTCCTCCATCCTGACGTCCTCGATCTTGGCCTTGATGCCGAGCATGGTGCCTGCCATCGCGGCATTGCTGTACAAGATATCGGGGTGCCCGAGCTCCTCGACGACCCGCTTGTGCATGGCGCGTACCGAGTCAAAATCGGCGATATCGGCCTGGAACGCGACAGCGCGCACGCCAGACGCACGCAGCTCTTCGACTAGGGCCGCGGCTACATCTGTCTGTGAGAAATAGTGCAACGCGAGGTGCACGCCGCGCGCAGCGAAGAGGCGAGCCGTCGCCTTTCCGATGCCACCCCTGTGGTGGTGGTGATGGGCACGGATAAGGACGATGTTTAGTGCGATAAGGTGAGAGAAGCGATGGGGATAGCAGCCTCACGTCGCGCCGGTTATGAGGGCGAGTTTGCCCTGAAGGGGTATTGGAGAGTACGTGCCAGCCAAGGAGTCAGACATCCGAGTCGGGAGGAGCTAGGTGTTATCCCGTAGCAATCGGAACGTGTTGACCGGTCTGGTGATGGGACGTCAGATTGGTAATAAACGTTAATAAACCCCAGCAGAGCGCGCAAGAAGGAGGTCAAATGGCTCATATATTGCCACTGCCTTAACAGGGAGTGAGATAGTATGGTGGCTTGGAGTGCAATAATTGGGCTCGCACGGCGGCCGCGAACGAAGGACGTGATATGATCACCAATCAATCACAGGCCTGAGCATGTTGCGTCGTAAACGGGATGACAGTGTTCAACAACTTAACTTGGGCGCCAGCGGTTCGACACAAGTAGCAAGGAACGTACACATAATCTTCAATTGGGTCGGCACGCATCCCTCCTATCAAGAAGGCGCTAAAAAGCCCGACAAAAGGAGCAGCCTTCGTTGACAATCCCTGCCAGCAAACCAACCTCCTCGGGTCAACCCACCCAACCGATTTACTCACCGTAACTCTAAGTAACGGTAACGATGCTACACTACGACTTTCCTCTCGTTCCCTTCCTCTTCGCCACTGCCCTCTCCGTCAATGGCCTGCGCAAGCGTTCCCTCTCCCCTTCCGGCGCCGCTGCCGCGTTTCTCACCGGCATTTCCATGCTCTCCCTGCCTCTTCGCACGCCCGGCATAGTCCTCATCACCTTCTACCTCCTCGGCTCGAGTGCGACGCGCACCGGCCAGCCGCGCAAGGCCGCGCTCGAGGAAGGTCACGATTACGGCCAGGCGGGCTACCGCACCGCCGCGCAAGTGTTCAGCAACTCGGCCAGCGCGCTCGTGGCAACGCTCGTCTGGGGCGCCCTGCACGCCCCCGGCTTCCCCGGACTGCGTGTCTCGGAGGCGCTCTTTGGTGTGAAGAGCGTGCCTTACCGTGATGAGACGTGGTGTCCGCTCGACGCGGGCATAACGGATGGCTGGAGTCGGGCGCTCCTGTTCGTTGTCCTTGGGTAAGTTTACGCCACCCCCCTCTCGCCACCTGTCCCCGTTCTCTCTCCTATCCTCCCTTTGGAGTAATGGAAGCCGAACGATCACCTTTCTGATGCATTGATACGCAGGCACTTTGGATGCTGCATGGGTGACACGCTCGCGTCTGAGCTTGGCATCCTCTCGAGCACTCCTCCCATCCTGCTTACTACGCTTAAGCCCGTCCCTCCAGGGACGAACGGTGCGCTGTCCTTGTTAGGAACGTCGGCCTCTATCGGGGGTGGCATGGCGATGGGCTGGACAATGTGGGCTACGCTGTCCGTCGAAAATGCCGCGTGTCGTGATCAGACAGGCGATCTATTCTTACTCCTGCTTGGGTGGGGTGCGGTTGCCGGTGGGTTGGGATCCCTCGTGCGTACCTGGTTTTTTTGATCCTCGGGCGTACATTGAATGAGATGCACTGACCTTATAACCCTTTTTGGGACGATAGCTTGACTCGCTTCTTGGCGCCACATTGCAGCGAACGCAGTACTCAAACACGAGCAAACGCATATTGACCGACACGTCGACAGTGCCACAAGACGAGGCTGATATCAAGGTCGTGAGCGGTCTCGATGTGCTCACGAATAATAACGTGCGCATATCAGCAGTGGGCTCATTTCCCTTTCTGACGGATTATCAGGTCAACCTTGTCTCCTCAACCGTGACCGCCCTGGCACTCGGCTACTTCGCCTGAGTTTTAGGAAAACAACCTGCTGTGTGCCTGCTGGTTAGCGCGTGTTTGTTCAACTATCCCCGGATGGGACCAACAATCCGCATGCATCACTACGGAACGCTGCTTGTATGCCCGAAAACGATCACATGCTTTGTACGACTACACTTTCTCTGCACTTAACGTATAACGTTTTCTTGAACCATTATCTGATTATGGCAACCAAGTTTCATGGCCAGATGCGTGAGCTGGTATTTCACGAATATATCGCTTTGTTTGATGTAGCCTCCCTCCCAGATGTACCTTGACAGCTTCCATTTATGATGAGACCTCGGCCTGGCCCGGGAATTGGAGCCCCGCCATGAGATGCTTGACACGTGATCGTGAATTATAGCCAAGTAGACGTAGACATGACACGAATAGCCTGGTGGTCGAAAGATGATGTCGCATTTCGATCGCGTGATCTGAATCGCGTGACCGCCTTCTGCCAAGCCTTCCGTAATGCGCTCTCTGCTATCCAAATGCGGATCGAGACGTCCAGCTGTCTCTTGGCGACCAATCCAAGATATCGATATCTTCGGCGCCGGTACTGTAGGCTCCTTCGAAAGGCCTTCGGAGACCATGTCCTGGGCCTTCTGCACGAGGTCCACTGCCAAGTGAACCATGGAATAGCACAGACACGCCTTGAGAAAGGGTGCATGGTCCATTCACAACTTCACAGTCCCATAGCCGAAGTGCTGACGTAGATTGCTCCGTGCGGCGTCTAGGCCCGGACGTGCCACGGAACGACAACGACATGTCTAGGGTTGACGCACGCACGGCGCCCGTTCGTCCTCTCTTTCCATCATATAACCTCCCTCTCTCCCTCCGACCCAGGTCCCGAGGCGTCAGTGTTCAGTGCTTCAAAGCCCATTGAGCTCATCACGCCTCTCGAGTTACGACCTCAGCCCATCCCTGTCTCGATCATCACATGGCCACCCCCGACAAGGAATCGCTTCCACCGCTTAATACAACCGGTGCCTCAGGCCACTTGTATCGTCGAAGCTTCTGGCAACGATTCTCCGGGAAGGGTAGACGCTGGGTCGGCTGGAGAGAGAGCGCACGTGCCATAGTCTTCTCTTCCTGTCAGTTTGCCGTTTGCCTTTTCCCAGCAGGTCTTCCCTGTAGCGACTCAGGAACTCACGTCAACACTCACGAAACTTTCGTATGATGTAGGGCTGAATGCATTCATCATCTTCATACCCATTTCGTGGGTGTCTCATTTCAAAGAATGGTCACACGGACTCACCTTTGCATGTATGTGATCCATATGTTTTCTTTTTCCTTTTCTTGTCATTTTATTCAACTTGCGTTATAGTTTGCTTCTGCGCAATTGTGTCACTCGAAAAGCTCTTCGACTGGGCCGGAGAGCAACTTGCAATGTTTTGCGGAGAGGATCTGGGCGATTTGATTGTGATCACTCTGAACAAGTATATCCCACTTTTGGACCATTGTTTGAAATTTACTGACTCGCTCACGAGCATTGTCGAAGCTACCCTCGCAATCATCCTCCTTGTTCGATGCGAGTATGTGTTCATTGCGCCCCAACCGTCTGACTAGTAAGCTCCAACTGTCTTATATAGACTCAAACTACTGCAATCTACGATTACCGGTGAGTATCTTGCGTCGCGCCTGCATACGTGCCTCCTCACAAAACGCTTCCCAGGCGTCGTTCTTCTACACCTCCTGCTCATACCCGGAACCACCTTTCTTACGGGCGGTGCTAGAATTCGGGAACAGCATCTGCACCCTGACCGCTCACAACTAAACCTCACCCTTCTTACCGTCGGGTATGTGATATCATATTACTCATTGTCTTGCGGAACTTTACCGAAATCTGGGCAGTGTCTTGGCATTGACCATTCCTGCCGCCTTTTTCGCTTCCGTCGATACCAACACTGTGAACAACGCCGAGGGTGTCGCAAATGTCACGGGCCCGTCTGACAAGCTCCGACGTGATATGCTCCACATAAGTCGTGGTTTCGCTTTCATACTCCTCATTATGTACGTCTTCTCGATCAGATTGTCTTCATCTTGTCTCACATAGTCCGTAGCTACCTATGCTCTCGTATATATCTGCACAACCCTCCTCCGGACAGCATCGACGCTCCCAAGGACATCGACGGTCAAAATGATGAAATCACTCCGCAAGTAGTACACCGCAGGAGTACAAGGCGCAAAGACGAGGAACCCGAAGTGAACCCTTGGGCGTGTCTCATCCTGCTCGCAATCACTGTTGCGATGATGGGTGTCACCGCCGAGTTTGTGCGTCTCGTCCCTCCTTTCTGTCCGCGTGTTTATACGTAAAACTGATTGCACCTTTCTTTGATCGCAGCTTGTCGACAGCATAGAATTTGTGCGCCGCCGATCCGATATCCAAGAAGAGTGCGCTACCGACTTTTCATTTCACCTCACGCTCTGCATGCTTACAGTACCTCATCTCTCACAGGTGGTTCGGCATCGTCCTCCTTCCTTTGGTGTCCTTCTCGGCAGACGGCGCCGTTGCCATCGTGTTCTTCTTTCGCTCGAGCTTGCGACACTTTTTCACCGCGCCATTACCACCGGACACCATCGCCGAGGGTCGCGCGATTGATCTGAGCATACAATTCCTGTTGTTCTGGATGCCGTTCGTCACGCTTCTGGGCTGGTGTTTAGACAAGCCTGTGACCTTGCTCTTTGGTAAGAGTCGTTTCCATTTTTTGCTCCCTCAGTGTAACAGGTTCCACTCGTCTTTGACACGAAACCCGGCGCAGATTTGTTCGAAGTCACTCTCCTCATCGGCGCTTGTTTCCTCGTCAATTACGTCACGGCAGACGCAAAAACGAACTGGGCCGAGGGCTTCGTCCTTGTCTCGTTCTACACTATGATTGTGCGTCAACACATTGTCTCCTTTAGAAGGCTTTCTTATTGACTATACGTGTATGCAAAACCTTATGCAGGGACTGTCGGCTTGGCATTACACCGGCCAAAACGAAGTGCGATTCATGAATGCATGTGTGAGTGTCGCGACGGCGCTAGCAAACGGTGTGGGCCAGGAACAGTGAAGTCCTCACTGTCTTCTATCTCCACATCTCTTTGTCTTGTTATGTCCCTGCTCTGAGTTCGCACGCTTCGCATGACTCTAATTCGTATTACGTGATTATGCTTCTTGATGTGCAACATGCAATTGACCACGCTCGTGTCGTAATGATGGATTCAACCTTTTTTTTTTGCTCCCGTATAGGCCTTGTGCCGCACGCTTGTCCCTCTGAACTTTCACTTAATACTCAATGATTTTTTAAGCTTAAGCTTAAATTTTGCCTCTTGTGCAAGTAAATACCCGTCACGTGCATCTACTGGGTTTGTAAAGCTCCGGCTATCGGCTGACACGTGACAGGCCTACTTGATAAATCTTTTTATGACTCCCAAGCCCCGTGTTTTTTTTGCGGACCAGACGAATCATCTGACATGTCATCACCTGCTCCTCTCAGCTCTACAGGGTTGCTCGGGACGCTGCTCATTGTCTACTTGGGGGAGCCTGAGTAGACATAAAGTACCGGACCCACCTTCTCTGCATAACTGTAGTGTAAATAATGGGGCATCAGCACCTCTCGGATGGACAGGTCGCCCATCCCGTAACGAATCTCCTTCTGGCCCAATGCACCAATAGGTGCTGAAAAACTCCAAATGTCGTGGTCCCCGTCGAGTGTTCCCGTATGTCAGTGCGGAGCACAGGTCCTGGCACATCTGCAATTAGAACCTAGCCACCGCATTACTTCACGCGTGCTAGAAAATAAACGCGGTTGCTGGTAGCTTCTAGCTGAGACAGTGATGCCAGTACCAATGCTGACAACACATCTGCCATGTTTGTGATGGCCGTATGAGAGTCACTTGCTGCTGGCGCACTCGTAGGTGTATGGTCGTGACAGCGGGACCGGGACGGTGTATCTCCGCGAGTCGGACATAATTACTGGCTCCTTTCACTGAAAAGTGAATGCGTCATGTTGCGATAACACTAGATCGGCTGGAAAGTCACCAGGAGTTACAGCCTCCGTCAGGGCAAAAGCGTTATCAACGCGTGCATGATAGC
>QFEA01003720.1:0-15478 GCA_003315975.1 Lactifluus echinatus
CTTCGGAGGCGGGGGTGTGGGAACACGATCATGAAGAGAACGATTCGAAAGCATTGATGCCGCACTCGTTGATCGACGACGACGAGTGGACGAGCTTTTACGGAGACCTGGTCCTAGGTCAAGAGTTGACTGCTTGGCCTCTGACGGGAAAATAAGTGTTCGCCGTAATATGTTCGCATTGGCCAAATCGGGCGCTGTAGTGCTTCGAGTATTTGGCCTCCGAACGGGCGCCTTCCCCACGAGGTCGCCAGATGGCCGCAGTGAGGGTTGTCCAGTATTACGGCGTGAATCCGAACCGGCAGCAAATAGCGGCACTGGTTCGTTTAAAGAAGGGTTGCCTTTGTTACTCGATAAAGTAGACATATGCTTGGTGCTTTGAGCAGTCAGTCTCGAGCTTTTGGATGTAGAGCGAGCTAAGAACTCCGACAGAGCATCTTGATCAAGACCGAGATTATTGGCCGCATCGATGAATTGTCTCAACGCATTCTCATCTAAAGCCCTCGCGGCGCTTTCATCAGAGACTGAAGATGGCGCAGATAGAGGTTGGTTATATGGCGAAGAAGGCTCAGGTGACACAGGAGTTTGGGGACGGAATGACTTATTATCTGGAGGTGCAGATTGTACAATCTGCTGGTGGGACCCGCCTCGCTCGTAGTGCTGTTGCTCTAATTTTTGTTGTGCGAGATATGACAAGGGCTCCAACGAGCTAGAAGGGGGAGTCAGCTGTTTTCGACGGTCGTGCTCGGGCGTCTCTCCAGAGCGCGTCTTCAAAAAGCGGGAAACGAAGCCTTTCAGACCTGGACCAGATGTAGCTGGGGGAGACGTAATGGCGACCTTGGATCGCGAAGCCTCAATTGCACCAAACGACGGTGGGCCATCAGGCGTGCCTGCCAACGAACGATCAGCTGAGGCATCGAAAGGATGCTGAATCGAGTCATCGCTCGAAGGCGAAGTCGGTTTGGCGCGTAAGGATCCACGAAACTTTTTCAAGCGGGTTCCCAGCTTAGTGGGATTTATGGATTGTGCTTGCGCTGCAGATAGCTGTCCAGATGCCACTGACGAGGAGCGGACCGGGATCGCATCGACACTGGTGGACGCAGAGACGAGCTTTGGGCCAGAAATTTGGCTCGGATCAATACGCTTTCGGTGAGAATTATCATTGATTTTAGGATTGGAGGGTGTCTTTTTTAGCTGTGCCATCGCTTCTTCGGTCCTGCGTTGCACCTCCCTTGCAAGTTCCTGCTGCTTGTAAGGTAATTCCGTCGTGGAAGACGGAGAGACGAGAGCACCAGTGTTCGGCGCAGGGGATGAAGGTAAAAGCGTCTCTTGGAGAGAGCGTAAGCTGGCAGAACTCTCAATCAGAGGGGATCGCTCCGAAGATAAAACCCCAGAGCCAGCAATCGGGCCATCGGTCGGTTGTGGTGACGGAGCAGTAAGCGATTGTTCAGAGTCTGAGCCACCGAATAATGCTCGCGCCAACAAGTTCTTCCTGCGTGTTGCACTGGAAAGCTCGGATTCGGCAGGGGTGTTACTGACAACATCTGTGTCGGTTTTCAACTCGTTGGGTATACCCGCCATCTTTGACCGGGGAGCCTGAATACTATCAACCATAGAGTCCAGGAGAGCACTAGCTTTCCACATATTGTCCTGAGGTGTTGCTCGCGGCAGAGACCCTTGCTGTGTGACATCGGTAGCCTATACCCCGGTCAGACATACATTACGTATAGAACAACTGGATACGACTTACAGCGCTTTCTCTCCCATTGACGGATTGCGATGTAGATGGCCGTCGCTTTCGGAGTGAATTCCTACGCTCACGTGGCTCGGGTGCATCTGCCTTTAATTTCGCGGCAAACACAAGTCGCTCTTGTACCGCAACGAAATCGGCTTTGCTCAATCCAGAGTACTGCTGCACTATCTCCTCTACATCTCCGTCTGTCAGTAGATTAGACTCGCCTGCCGAAGCGGAAAGGTCATGCCACGCCGGCGGCTTGGTTTCGAGCGCTGCGAGGAGCGGGAGCGCCCGATCCTGCTTGTCTGCTTCCCATGTATGATAGCTCGAACCTGCCGACTCTAGTGACGAGCGTGATGAGTTGGCGATGGGGGACAAGACCAGAGTCTGAGACTGGTTCAGGGCAAAAGGGGAGGCAGTTGCTTGGCGCGAGCCGCGCCGTGAGTTGCGACCCAAGTCGTGCTCAGACAAAGCAGGAGAAGCGGGGGAGCGTGGCGGGTACTGCGTTGGTGTTGGCGATCTTAACCCGGCACTCGACTGCAGCGATGAATTAAGAACATTGTTTGGTGATGAAGTTTGGTTTTGTCTAGTTAATGTGAGCCCGCCCATACTGATACTGTGTGCTGGATTCTCGAGAACAGGAGAGTCTGGTAAAGCCGGGGACCGCAGCGATCGGCTGCCAAGATATGACCCAGACCGGTTGAGCTGGGCAACCGCATGGGGGTCAATTGAGTTGATGTTGCCATCACTCCTAGAGTCCATCGAAGGTCTGTCAAACCCATTCCGAACCGGTGATGGAAGCCCAGACACAGCAAAGTCTAATTCTGAGAAACCCACGGCGCTCCCACTACGACTGTGTCCACCTGCAGTACCGCCACCTGGTGATGACGGTGCCTTCCACGTGACATTACTCGGAGTGGAAGGGCGAGAAGATACCGTCATACTTTGATACGTGCCCTGAGAGAAGGGCGAGACCGGGCGACGTCGACCCAGAAGAGACGAGTCCAATGGACTGCCAAATTCGATACCCGTGACGTCCGGGGTCTGTGAACGGTCGGGCGTGAAACGGCCGTTGACGCCAGATATCAACGAGGCGATCGGAGCGCTCGCATTTGTCAAAAGAGGGGACGAGGCACGATGGGATTGTCGTACGGATGTCGAGTCGCGACGATGGACACCCGAGGGGTGGCTCGGGGAAGTGGCTCTATCTCCGCCAGGGATGCGGGGAGACGTAGCGCGGGGTGTCGACGACGAAGAGGGGGAAACCTCATCAGGATCGAAAGTCGCGTCGCGGGGCGTCATAGGTCTCGGCATGCCTGGAATATAGCCTGGGAATCGAGGGGTCGGTGAAGTCTCTGCACGAGGATAGGGAGATGGGGTGGAGCGAAACTCGGCAGCATATGTTTGCGATTGAGAATCTGGGGACACTGCTGTTCCCGTCTCATATACAATGGAATCCGATGGTGGAACTGTAGGTGCCTTCCCGGCCTACATAGGGCGGGAAATGAGATGAAACAGGACAAAGGCAATCCAACACAGCCACTCACCGATCTTTTGTTGAGGCTGGATGCACGTTCGGGGACAGGTGAACGCGGAATTAAAATTTTATCATCACCGTCACCGTCACCATCATCGTCAACCTCTTCCTCGATTTCGCGTATCACCTCTTCCAAAGCCATCGACGCTCTTCGTAGGTGACCTGATTGAAATGTCTTCACGATGCCCTCTTCTATTTCGGCAGCAGTCGACTCCACGCCAGATGCGAGAGGGGTAGTATCAGAATCGTGTGCAGTGAGATCTGGGTCGGTCTGGGAGGAATCCTCGGGTATGGACGTAGACGCGTCGGATGACTTGCCTGAGCGACCACTTGTTGAGAGCGCAGTGGAACTGGCGCTCCGCCTGCTCACGCTTCCTTTACCAGAACGCTCCTTTGCCACGCTGCGGAGATAAGTATAATCTCTGAGTTTCCCAGAGCCAAACATATTGTTGCTGTAACGTTTGGCGGAGGCGGGAGAGGATGTGACGGAACTGGGGGTCATTTCACCAGAGCGTAGAGAGTCGCGAGCCAGGCCATGGGTAGAGTCGCCGCTGGTTGAACTGGTAGATGACTTGGAGCGTAGACGACTGAGGGTTTGCAAGAACATGTCTGCTTCCTCTTCGGAGAGGTGATTTTTTGCGCCGCGAGCGCGCTGCTCGGCAAGCCTGGTTTTAAGATCGTCTAGAGAGACTGGGTCTCCTGATGAAGCACGGAGGAGGGTGAAACGGCGCGACAAGCTGCAAGCGATTGCATCGCTCATTTAGGAGTGATGAATAAATGAGGAAAAAATGGCCAGGGACATACTCGGGGAGGATAAGCGACGTGCGAAAGTCGCTTACGGGGGGTAAGGCCTGGATGGAATCGGCGGGCTGTGTCGAATTGCGCGAGGACACGGCACTAGAGCGTACAGATTCAGGAAATTGAGTTCGCCTAGGGTCGGACCACTTGCTGTCGGAGTGAAGTGATGATAATGCGGAAAGGAGGAAAACGATAGTGTGAAGGATGCCGGCACAGGTGATGGAGGGGCGTACTTACCGAAAACGATGCATCGTGATGGCTGCAGCCTCGTTTTCAGCACGTTAAGGGCTGTGCCTATTGGGGGAAGGAATAGGAGAGTTCGAAGGGAAAGGGAATGGGTCGTGCAACGTGGTGAACACGAGGACGAGGAGGTGGCGAGTCCAACGGATCTTTATGTTGCGGACCGGCTACCGACAACAAATGCTATGAATGTATGCGTATTGCGTTTTGCGTATGCGTATGCGACGAGCAGAGTGTATAGTACAAGAGAAAGAGAGAAAGCCAACGCCAACGCGTCTCTCTGTCGTGTCGGGTCCCCGTCTAACACTAGTCGATTTCTGTTTACCGTTTACGTTTACCTCACAACCACCCCGCGCCCGTCACTACACAGCGACAAATATCTCAGGCTCAGGTGTACCTGCCAACCAGGTCAGTCAATCCGCCCGCCCTATCGACCCGCGACTCACTTCTTCGTCCATTCTCTTGCCGTGGCAAGGAACGCCGCTTTGTCGTTCTTCAACTGCTGCATTTCAAGATTTGGCCCGGATCATCATCGCTCTGTGACTTGGAGCACTTACAGCGGCAATTTCGGGCTCAAATGGGTCATCTGCACTCGGATTGTTTACCTTTTCCTGGATGACAGATAGCACTGTGACAAGCAATACAAGTGTCAGACAATCAAGTACTCAGGGTGCCTTGCTTCTTACCGGTAGCGAGATTGATGGATGGCTTCCACTACAGGCTCTTCTGTGCAACGCATGCTGCTGAAAGTCGAACAAGGACAACGTACCTGGTCCCGCAGAATCGGCACGCATATGTTCCCTTCCTCGTTGATTCCTGGATGGTATATCTTGGTGGTGAAAGTTACCTAGGACATGTTAATACCTTATAATGTAAACGCGCGAGGTACGGCATACCGTTGGCGGCTTGAATGGAAAGTCCTCGGGAAGTGCAAGCTTGAAGTAGAACGTCCCTCCCTTGTACGGGCTGTCAGCCTGCACAGGGCCCAGAATTCACTATTACGGCAAAGCGGGACGAGGGTGGAGAAAGACGCACCGTTCCTTTGATCGAGCATTTCCAGTTGAACAGATTATCCTCGACAATTTCATAGGAAACGCCCTGTATAGACCATGCTGAATGAGTGGTGATTATGGTGGCATTGGCACATGCACACATCGATGGGATTGGCGTTGAGATCAGCCATTTCCTGGCAATATGTCGTTAAGAGGTATATCTATATGCGCGCAGTAGAGTTAATTTTTTACTTTATGGATTCGACTGGAGCGGCGTTAGTGCTGGTGAAGGTTACATTGAAGCCGACAAGGCGCACCGAAGAGCACGAGCATTGGAGGTGGCCATGGTCGTGGTCGGATGAAAGGGAGAGAACGAGGACGAGGTTAGGGTCCGTCACTTGCTTTGTGCCATGCAGCCTCAGCCTCAGCCTCGTGAGCCTCGTGAAGACTCGCCCGCGACCGCGACCGCGACCGCGACCGTGACGAGCGGTCCTCCCGCCAAGAAGCGAAAGCAGAACCCGCCCTCCCACAACAGTGCCGCCGACTCCCCCGCCCCCTCCGATCCCGCCCCGACAGACAACGTCGTCCTCCCCGCCTACCTCTACGACCTCTCCACCCGACCCCGCCTCACCATCTCCCGCGCGCCGACCTTCCTCCCGATCTCGGACGACTCCCCCTACCACCACACCGACCAGCTCGCGCACAACCGCCTCGGCTTCCGCTACGTACCCGCAGGGCTCGCGGCGGAGGGCTCGACGATCCCCTTCCGCACGATCGAGAGCGCGCCGCAGGCGTACCGCGTCAGCTGGGAGGACCGCAGCCCGTTCGTCAAGGTGACCCAGGACGGCCTCGGCCTGCTTGGAGAGAAGGGCTTCCGCAGCGCGCGCGGCAACGCACCGGCGCGCGAGGGCCGCTGGTACATGGAAGTGAAAATTGAGCACGGCGGCGGCGATGCACACCACCACAACCACCATCACGCTACTGGCCACTGCCCGCCACCCGGGCGTCGCGAAGGCGCGCACGTCCGTCTCGGGTGGGGCCGCCGCGAGGCGCCGCTAGGCGGACCGTGCGGGCTGGACGGGTATTCCTACGGCATGCGGGACAAGACGGGGGAGAAGATCACGCTCTCGCGTCCGCGGCCGTACGGGCGGTCATTCGGCACAGGCGATGTGGTAGGCATGTACATCTCGCTACCCGCGCTGCGCACCGCGCCGAAGCGGGATCCCCACGACCCGGCGCACGTCAAGCGCGAGCGCATAGCAATCGAATTCAAGGGCCAGGAGTACTTCGAGTCGCTCGAGTATTCGCAGTCCAAGGAGATGATCGCCCTCATCGACTTTTCACGTAAACCCGCTGACTACGCTGCACCCGCCACACCGGCCGCCAAAAAATCCGCGACATTCAAGAACGTGCCGGAGCGTGGCAATGGCGCAGCCACCGGTGGCAGCAGTGGCGGCGGCGGACGCAGTGGCGGGTCCGGCGGGTCCGGCGCCGGGCCCACTCTCCGCCCGCTACCGACCCTCCCAGACTCCAAGATCGCCTTTTTTGTGAACGGGGAGTGCCAGGGCGTCGCCTTCCGCGAACTGTACGACTTCCGCCCGCTGCGTGCGCCCGCCGACGTACGCAAGGCGCATGCGAAGCGGCGCACGACGCGCGAGGGTGCCCGCGAGCACAAGGAGAATCACTTTGACGACGGCTCGCTAGGTTACTTCCCGCTTGTCTCCCTCTTCAATGGCGCGCGCGTCCGTCTCAACCCGGGCCCCGTTTTTACGTTTCCCCCGCCGCCGGATATCGAGGCGCTGCTGCTTCAGTCGACTGGCGATGCGGATGATGCTACGACGCCGCCTAAGACGTGGCGGCCGCTGTGCGAGCGGTACGCCGAGTATATGGAAGAGCAGTGGGCGCTCGATCAGCTCGAAGAGGAGCAGGCTCGTGTTGAGGCGGTTCAGCGTGCCATGAGCGGGCAAGCCGACGCGGATAAGAAACGGGAGCGAGAGCGCAAACGCACACAAGCGAATGACAAGAAACGGGCCAAGCGCGAGGCTGCTGCTTCCGTTGCCGCCGGTGCAGGTGCTGCTGGTGGTACTATCGGTGCCCACAGCTCTGCCACCGCAGCCCATGCGGATGCTCATGCCACATCGGTGACCCCACAACCTGAGCGAGAAGAATCGATGCCTCTCACGGAAGATGTCTCTGTGGAGGCTCCTGCGCACGCATCGATGCGCCCTCTCATTGGTCCTGGCGCCGCGTTGCCTTCTTATATGCTCAACGACATGCATCTCCATGTCGAAACAGACCAGACCTCGACGGGTCCGTCAACACCTGGTCCACAGAGTGCATATGGTTCAGAGTTTGGAGACGGCGAAGTAGAGGAGCAGGAGCAGGAAGAAGATGCCCCGCCGGATGATCTAAGTGATATCTACGGTGACCCAGCCAAGTTATTGCAATACAGGCGCGCCGTTGCGATCCGTATGGAAGAGGAGGAGGATTAGCTTATAACTCAGGACGCAGCTAGCAACACGATATGACATTCGCAGAGTGGTGTACGACCGTTGTACGTACAGTAGCTACATACCATAAAATGCGAAAACGGGGAGGCGACTAAAAGAGATCAACAACCATACGGGTGCACTACGCTAGCGTAGTGCAACAGCGTACGCTGTTTTGGGCCACCAGCAGGTGCTCGTGATGGATTGGGTGGATCCTGATTTGCCAAGATGTCCTATACGACGGTCTCTCGTCCATAGCCACTCCAGCATGGTGCCACATCAGTTACGCCGGCCCATAGTATACTAGCTCTTCGGTTTTGTCCGGCATTAACTGCCCGGCATTGTAAATGAAACAGCCTCGGCTCCTTACTAAATGACTCGCCATCTCCTTGTCCATATCGGCATCATGCATCGTTCGGCATCGCATCATTGATAGCGAACTTACTATCGTGAGCAAGCCGGGTGAAGGCCTAGAATTTTATGGCAATCACATATGGACACGAGGCATCCGCATTTGCGAGAAAATACTCATGGTGTATTTGAACGTGGGGGTTAGCGTGACATAACCAATCCGAGAGACGAAGGCGTGCTGGCTATGACATCAAGCATGCATTGGCGATCTGACGCCGGGGCAAGTACTGAGTCTCTTGCCCTTTCTCCACGTTTAAAGCATCACAGCCGCGAAATGCTCCAGACATCACTGGATAATGGACACGAATTCGTGAGTCCCAAGACAAATCGTTTAATAAACCAATTGCATACCTCCTGGGTGGGTCTTATTTATACTGGTGCCACGGTGTCGAGTGGAAAATAAAGACCTTGTGATGCTTGGGGATCCAGTGGAACGCGAGAATAGAGTATGTAAAGACCAGAACATCCAAGGGCTTTGCATTTGCCTTCTTGGATCCACCTTAATAAAGCCTTGCATCTCTGGTGGTGAAGACGATTGGACCCGGGTAACATTGTTGGTTGCCTCCAAAGACAGCATGTGAGATATACAATTCGAATCCCGGTGTTGATATTCAAGTTTTCTGGGCGTGACAGCAAAGCGAAAGTGGTGTTAGTATCAAGCTGTATGAGATGCTCGACTCGGCGTCACGGTGGAAATCCACGTTATTGTGTGAACATCTTTCTTGCCCCCATGCCGGCGCCAGCTTCCTTTCTGCTCTGCAAAGTGGAGTGTCAAGAAACAATGAGACCTCAGATAGTTTAATTCCTCAGCAGTCCAGTACGGGTGTCCAAACGCTTGGACAGATAGGTGGATAGAAGTAGGCTGATAGGAAGGACAGTGAAGTACCCTGAACTACCAATAAATTGAACAGGTGATTTGACGGAATGAGCAAGCGGTTGATCTTTTGTGATTGTGATAGAACGTTGGAATAGGAGGATAATCCTGCACAGTGACACAATCGGAGGACTTTCTTTCTTTGTCTGTAAGCTAGTACGCGTTAAAAGCGGTCTCAGCGTCTGGTGATAGCAGCGACGATAGCAGCGACCGCGTAACGGGATGTTTGTATAACGTGACCGTACAAAAATGCAAATTCGAGGATAAGCCTGGTCCGTTTTGGGCTGCAACTTATTTTAAATATTTTATGATAATCGGTCTTATTCAATGTCGCCATTTAATTTCTGATGATTAATTATCCAAGTACTCATATTGAGTGATCTCTCTCTTCTGATGAATGAGTTGTCGAAATTATCCCCAGTGATATCGACCGTTAACAAGCAAGTCGACTGTTCAACCGCAGATTCAGGCCGGACTGGACAATAAGATATCGAAGCGAAGTCACCCCGCAGACTCGGATCCGAGTCGTTGCTTTGCTTGACTCACTGTTATCTACTACTGTATCTACGCACCGAGTCTTTTTAATGGAAGACTAGCCGCTTTTAAGTCGCGGAACTGTTACTCGACATGGTCAAATGGTGCGGTGCCTCACGTTTGCAACGTGGCTTTGCCTACGTCCCTCTAAGGTTGACATTGGAGACTTTATCTGTACACACCCCATTTCATCATTTGCGCAATCGCTACGACGTCAACAAAGTAGCTAAGATGACGAGATCGGGTCTGATACCCGTTCCTCGGCATTATTTCCACTTTAATTCACTCTCATCAACACTAGATCACTCTCAGCTATCGATGTGGGACAAGATGCTCAATTTGGACGATAGTTTGAATTTTGACTTCATATTTCGAGTATCAAGTCAAGATCCACAGACCGGTTTGTTCTCTGCGGCTGCGACAATTGTACCATTAGTTGCGATGACCGTTCTGGCCCTCACGTGGAATCCCCAGGCCGGGACACGTCCGCATTCTATGTCGACAAAATCTATCAGCTTCTTGCCGAACCCAACGCATCTAGTCCTTCCGTTCAGACCACGCCACCTCCGTACTCTCTGCCAAAATGCGGTTATTTGGGTGAACGCCCTCTGGTACTCGACCTTGGTTGTCAATCTTTCCTGTGCTACGCTCGCAATAATGCTATAGCAATGGGCGCATCCACGCCTTGGGCGACCGGCTACCACGGGGCAGTCCGCAGGTGATCAAGCGTGGATTCGCGATTTATTTTTTCAAGGCATCAACGAGCTGCGTCTTTCTCGGACAGCCTGAGTAAATACGCTATGGCGGCGCCATCAATACTGCTACACCTTTCCATCTTCCTCATCATTTCCGGCCTTCTCATCTATTTCTTCAACGTCCACCATGGTGTTTTTACAGCTATTGCCTCCTTGGTCACAGCTTTTGCAGCGGTATACATATCCATCATTCTTATGCCAACTTTCAGGTTGGTCAGCCCATGCTTCGGCCTATTTTCTGTTTTGGTCTGGTTTCTTTATACCTGTCTATTATATGTGGTCCTTCATCTTACAAGGTATAGATCGGACCACCGAAAATGCCGTTCGAAATTTGTCAAAGGAGCTGGATCGCTGTATCATGAGATTGATTCTCCGCTCTCTAACCCAAGCTCACGAATAGGGCTAGGTCGTTCAATACATATATGACCTCGGTAGTTCGAAAGTAATCGAAAGACCCCTACATCCCTTAATACAGTCGACACCCTCTTAAGGCATACCCCTCCGTCACAGCCCAGAGGTATGCCTTATCACGTATATGAATACCCCCCTCCGTCACGGCCCAGGAGTATGCCTTATGAGGGAGTATGCCTTTATAAGGGTATGCTTTAAGAGGGTGTCGACTGTACGTCCTTTCAGTCGGACAAACTACAACGATTGGTCCTCTCTGTCCAGGCCCCCGATGCGGCGCACTTTTCAGATGTAATTTTACGAATCGTTCATGATGTTTTCCCCATAGGTCTAAATATCAAGCTCTTGCACGTTTATTGCTCGTATCAGCCTGTCTTATCCCTTAGCGTTGAAACCTTTCAACACCCATCAAGAAGGAATCAGCAATTCCAGGGGGTTTTCAAAGTCATACAATGCATCAACAACGATATCGTATTTGCACGAGAAGCACCGTAGCAGACGATGGGTATAACACAGCCACATAGAATGTAAATGTAAAAGTGGAGGAGGAACAACTAGAAGAGGTAAACGACCACCCTTAGGGGTGCCACTTCTCCACTATACTGTCTTAGGAGCCCATTGTGGGGGAGGAGCTCGTATAGGATACCTGCAAAATAAATGTGAGTTAGGTTGACCCTGACCTGTGGAGAGCTCATACCCGATTGTTTCACCTTCACCTTTTACTTTCTCCACTCGGATCTCAAAGAGAAGGTTCCCCGATGTTTGTTCCAGCGTTATGCTACACCAATTACGCCGGCCCATAATATACTGGCTCCTCGGTTTTGTCCCGTCAGTATCTCGAGTGAATAATGGGACCTGAACCGTCGCCGTTGTGAGTGGAGTCCCTCAATACCTTTACTGTTTAAAACCAACTCACCATTTCCTCGTCTGTTTCGACATCATGCATTGTTCGGTGTCGCTTCGTTGACAACGAACTTACCATCGTGAGGACGCCGGTTGGAGGCCTAGAACCACACATGGACACGGGGCATCCGCAACTATGAGAGAATACTCACGGCGTGTTGACAATCGCACCTGAACGTGGAGGTTAGCAAGACATAACAAGCTTTATGAGACGGAAAGACGTACTAGTCACGACATTAAGCATGTACCGGTGATCTGACGCCGGAGCAGGTACTGAGAGTCTCTTGCCCTTTCTCAAGGTCTTAAGTACACCAACCGCCGCGCAATGCACGTCACCGGATAAGAAGGAAACGCGAATTCTTCGATGTTGTGCGAATAGTTGAAATCGTATGATGAACTGGTTGCGCTCAGTCTGAAAAGGTCTCATAAAATCAAATCAAGAACTACTGTCGAATTGAAAAACAATCACCTTGTGGTATTTAGACGTCCAATGGTCATTCTTCAACGCGACGATAATTAGCTCAGAACGCAAAGAGAAGAGGATATGTAAATACAAGATCATCCAACAACTCTGGATCTGCATTGAACTTGTTCACAAACCCTTTCAAGGTCGATCTCCCTATTGTGACGAGAGGATTAAGTTTTGATGATAATATGGACTCTAGAAACACCATGCGAGGGTACGCAATCGGAATCCCTGACTCGATGTTCAGCCCTGCCAAGGGTGACATTAATGCATGAGGTGATGTTACCGAGCTGTACGATCAGATGCTGCACCCCGGATGGCAACGCATGTAAGCGTTGGAAGACCCTTTTGATCTGTTCCTCGCTACACACTTGCGTTAGCTTTCGTTCCGCCCTAAAACACTATTCAAAGCCATTCTGCCCCAAATCGTATTTGACGTACCTGCAGTCCAACATGAGCAACCATACGGTTGGACCGACCGGTGTTAAAAATGAATGTGATGAAAAGGGTACATATGCCCCTGGACCACCAATGATGAGTGATTTGAAAGGATGAGCACCTGGTTGGTCATTCTGGCCATCCAGTGAAACTGGTACGGCGCCATGAGCTATCAGAGCCCACGAATAACTATTCTCACGAACCGTTGATGAAGCATTGGAACAGGAGAAAGAAAAAGTAACCCCTAGAGCCAATCCTGTCCAAAAAAAAATATGAGATGTGTCCCTCTTCAAATTAGGTATCGCCTACGTGTTGAAAACTGGTGCTTGCTGCAAATCCTCAGGATCTGGCGGAAGTCAGCAATTTTGAGGGTTACTGACGAATTTCAGGCACTACATACAACTTCCAAAACCATCAATCTAGCAGTGGCGTTAGCACACGACCGGACATGCGACAGGTATGTACTGACCAGATCTGTTATGAGGAGGGGAATCCCTGATTAGCGCACAATGTCCCACGTGCATGGTTCTCTCAGCGCACCGTGATCATCTGTAGCGCAGATGGCGGATGGCGGTTAGAAGATGCTAAGCCAGATAAAGGATAGTTCGCTTGCTTACCTAACATGTTGATCATAGGTCTTGGCAAGTGTCGTCGTTAAACCTCGCCAGATACAAAAAATCAGGAGACACATACATCGAGCTGTTCGCGCGGGCGAATGCCCCGCTACGAAAAATCTCGCAGTAGTGATTGAAATAAAAGCGGTCTATTGCTGTCAATATTTCCTGTGTTAGAGGATACCGCCTCTTTTCCTCAGGTTTCGTTGTGTTGAGCCAATGTTGCAACTCGGGTTCACGAGCGACACTAGAACGGAATTCCAGAGCGTAGGATACAAAAGCTCTGTTTGGGGACGCACCCGTCACAATAAAGCTGATCACCACCGCCAACAAGTACATGGAATGGCTTCTCAGCGTGTTTCGCCAACAAGTCGACCCAAACCGGGTCGTAGCCACTTTGAAATCCGGGTCCGCGGAAGTCATCTGGGCTCACACCGGCACTGAATCCATTGCACTGCGTGAATTGACGCTGTCAAAATATGCGCGTGATTCCAGCGTGGGCATGGGTCACTTACCGAGTAAGCAGCCAAGCGCATCGTTTGGTTGCGAGCCGGGACTACGAAGTCCATACCCAACCCATTGTTGACCGAATAATGAATCCTCATCTCAGAGTCCGAGAGCGGAATCTGGATGAGAAATCTCCAAAAAGTGTATGTGCTACAATATATCAATCTGGAGGTCGAATTAGGACACATGGTGCATGCCCATACCCGCCACGTCCGTCATACACGTAAATCTCCTGTCCGATAACGGCCTTTTCCTGTGCGTTCGGCCCCGAGAGCCCGTTATCTATGGTCTGATTCCGATGGTGCTGAGCCTTGGGGTCAGCAGGGTGCGGTCCCAAGTCGACCAACTCTCCGTGATTGGCGTTCTGATTTTGCTTGAAAAGAGGCCGGTCTGGGTCCCAAGAATACTTGAAAACTGGGGAGGGTTCGTAGGAAGACCCTGCGTCGGCAGCTATTGAAATAGCGGTTCAAGGTTGGTTTATGAGCCCTTAGCGCTCGCCAGAAACCCCAAGTAAAAAACTGAACAAACTCACTGACGACCAGAGCGGCGCCATGCCATATTCCGTACTCGTCTATAGTGTCATACCGTAGTAGAGGACCGCACATGAACTGCAGATACGGATTCATTCTCCTTCGCTTGAGGTTTCGGGAGCGCTCAACCGCACTCAGATGCGACAACCGGCTGCCATCGACAGACGGTCGCGGACTGCGAGGACTAGGCGTTGGGGAAGGCATAGTGGGTATATTGACGAATGGATAGCCCGTCTGCAAAAGGTGCGAGCTGACTACCGGCGCACTGGTCGGAAAGCCCTGGTGTACACCATCCTTGGGCGGCGGTGTGGGCGGAATGGACGGCGGTGGCGCGGAGATATTCCAGCCACCGATGAAGGCCTCCTCCATCGGCAGAACCTGTTGCATGGGGCGGAAACGACCATCGGGACCTCTGGCTGGTGGAAGGCTATCCTCCTGAGGAAAGGAGAGAGATGAGCGAGGCGGACCGCAAGGGGCAAGTGGCGGCAATCTTACCCGTTCTTGCTCGGCCCTTCGACGTGCATGCCACCCAGGATTATCCATGCTTTGCTTTTAGTGGTGGGAGTTGTGGTTGGTGGTTGGGTTGGGTTGACAACGTGGGAGGAGGGGTGGGAGTTGGGGGAAACGGATGAAATGCACCGGAAGTGACGCGGAGTCGCTTGCGCACCGCATACATATGGACATGCGCATGCGCATACAGACATCACAAGGACGAGGGGCGTTCCGCAGCAGACATATGGCGGTTCATCCCTCCTCGATCGCCAGTGGCCAAAAATAGGTTCACCGTTCTTTGCCCCTATAGCGCATACATACACATAGGGTATAAACTAAGCTAAAGCTAAGATGTCCGGGCCACAAGCACAAAATAGATATATAAATATAGACGGCACAAGAGACTCCATCGTATGGATTATTACGATAAATCAGAACAGAAAAGAAAAGAATGACAACAGGTTCTCGTCCTCATTCGTTGGCAACCTTGCATAAAACCAGCAGATCAGTCCCCGATCAGAACAGGATAAGAATGGGTCGACTCACCCTCAGCACGCGCTGCCCACTGTTGTACCCATAGTCTTCGTCATCTGCAAGGCTCGCCCGAGCGGGTTCCTCAGGTTCATGTGGATAAGGTCCATTCTCATACTTCTCAGCTATCGCCTCGTCTTCGTCCTCGCGTGTACCATGTTCCCCAAGGCTCGGAGACTGAGTATCATCCAATCCTACAGATTTCTGTTCTTGATATCCACCATATG